>JBAMJR010000281.1:0-7500 GCA_038501785.1 Myoxocephalus aenaeus | reverse complement strand
TTACAGCTGACCAGTCATCCATTACATTTTGACACACACAGATTCATCTTGTACACAGAGGGGCGTACACAAGAAAAGACACGGAAATAAGCAATCTCAAAGACAACGCCTCCGAGTACAGGAAGGGGAGGAGCAACCCCGAACCCGAAGAAAAAGAACGGGGTTTCTGGTCTTTATGCTAAGCTAAGCTCGCTAGCTGCAGCTTCATATTCAAAGGGATATCGTTCCTCTCCTCATCCAAAGCAAGTAAGCATTGAACATATTTGACCAAGATGTCCAACTATTTCTTTAAGATAAACCTCATCTGGTTGAAAAAATACATAGAACTGCATGCTAATCGAAAAGAACTATGAAATGTCACTGCAAATGGAAGTACTGGATTAATTAAAATGTGTCTGCCACGGCTTTTTGGACTAAATTCAAAACTCTCTCTGGATAATTAATTCACTTTGGAAATGGGATTTTCTTTTTTTGCAAAGATACGCACTTTTAATTTTAGAGACCTTCCCCTGCAAGAATATCATTTCCTAATTGAAATGCCACTGACAGATAATAATTACTTGCCAAATGTTAATGTCATTCTACTTAGTAAAACACTTCTGCAGATGGTAAAGCTCTGCAACCAGAATGTCAGCTTCCAAGTCCCATGATTTCATATGCATCTGTTGTATTTTTTGGGATGCTTTGTTATGTTTTTAATGTATGACGTCACTGCAAGAAGCAGAGTCTTCTACTGCTACCTCTACGAGTTGAGTTTTACGAAGTGTCTTATTAGTATGAATATACTGTATATATATATATATATATATATATATATATATATATATATATATATATATATATATATATTTCAAACGTTCCTCCCTACAGCACGGTCTAAAACAGACGTGTAGTGAGGTGCAGCTTGAAAGAGACAGCGAGCTGCATCTCACTAACAGCAGAAGATGCCTCAGATTCTCCGGAGCACGGCCGTCTCCTTAGCCTCCGTTAGCGAGAGCGACGGTAAAGACTTCACCTGAATTCAGATTAAACCCAGCGGTACATTTAAAAGGGATGCAAAACACCGCTTGGAGGAGAACTCGTGGAGGATTTACAGTAAAATGGTGGCAGAAGCTATTAGGAAAGCCATCAGGGATTCATCTCACGTCCTGGAGAGGATGGAGAACAAAAAACTGAGGAAGTTTGGAGGAGATGTATCTAGGTAATCTTTGGAGTCATAATTTTGAGTTTTGAGGAACAGGTCACTCCTCACACTGTTTTATTAACCCACTTCCTGCAGGGCTCTGATTTATTCTACGTCGCAGGTGTCTTATTCTATTTTCAGCGTGTTTTTATTTCCTCTTCTCGTTTTTCTCCAACGACTTGTCTTTAAATTGCATTTCCATGAACGTGTTTCATTTGCACTCTGTCTCATGTAAAGCGCACCGTAAAATAAACCTGCCGTATGGCAGGATGTAATAACTCTGACGAATAGGCATCTGCAAAGACTTTAAACAATACGTGTTTTCCTTTTTTATTGCCCGTAAAAATGCATTCAACATTATAATGGGTGTCCTTTTCAATTTTTATTGTATTCACACACGGACATTTGTATTCTTATGAGTCGCCTGAAGGCGGTGGGATACTCGGCTTTATACAGTTCATACAGGAACTTTATGTATTCATTTTAGTCCATTTTATGGATGTAAATCTGAATTCTGTACATAAATATAAAAGTGTCTAGTTATATTTTAATCTTTTTCCATAATTTAGGTAGCTTATGTAGTTTAATGTGATTATTTTGCCTCTTTTTAAGCATCTCTGGTATCTATCTACGTGCTCTGTGTGTGTGTGTGTGTGTGTGTGTGTGTGTGTGTGTGTGTGTGTGTGTGTGTGTGTGTGTGTGTGTGTGTGTGTGTGTGTGTGTGTGTTGCCATACCAACAGCTTGAGGGGCGAGAATCTGTGTGAAGCCGGCAGAGAAGGTGATGAGGACCACGGGGTAGGTGACCCAGGCCAGGTACTGCAGGAAGACGTTACTGTCCAGACCCCCGTACATCCACTTCTGTGCTGTGGACACACACACACACACACACACACACACACACACACACACACACACACAGTGAGAAACACACACACGTAGGGCTAAATGTACATCCAGAGGAGCCGTCATATAAACCGCTTAAAGTCATCTACCTGGGAGGTGGATGCAGGAAGGAAAAGAAGTGTGTGTGTGTGTGTGTGTGTGTGTGTGTGTGTGTGTGTGTCTTCTCAGTACAGGTGGTTAGTCATGTCTGTATCCAATTAAAAGAACTATACACCATAACTGGAACTGACAAGACTAAGTTGGCTTCTCCTTGAGACCACACACACACACACACACACACACACACACACACACACACACACACACCTCTTCCTTCCTGCATCCACCTCCCAGGTAGATGATTGATGCCATAAAACGGCCTCCTCTCCTCCCATGATGCACCTCGACTGCTTCTTTCTGTCTTCAGTCCCGTTTTCCTTCCTTTGTCCCTCACTTCCTCTTCCAGTCGTCTCCACTTCCTCTTACCTCTCCTTGCTTTTTCCCCTTTAAGAACTTATTTCGGTCACCGCAGGCGACACATAGAAAACGTCCGCATTAATTCTGAATGAGCGTCCCGACGGCCCCGTCCTCTCTCTCTTTACGAGCTCCTGTTGGGCCGAGACCATTCGGGGAACGTCCCCTTGAATTGGAATATTATACGGATGTCTCTGGAGTTTAACTTACAGAGCACACGGAAATAAATAAATAAATGGTGGATGTCTAAATGAAATAGGTCCGAGGGAGCCGCAACCCTCGTAAATTCTACTGACAGGCTTTGACAGATTGACACTAGACTCGATGCTATAACGTCTAAGTGGGCCAGAGCAGCTGACTCATTCAGAACCGACAGCTCCCCGAGGAGATTCAAAGAGTCTGTTCCACGAATATATACCGTGCGGCTAACGCAAAGAACGCATGTGTTGTATAAGCTGTACGTTGTAGGTGAGTATATGAGAGGTAAATTGTAATTTGTATGAGTAAGCCGATATATTTTGTCTTAATTATTCCTGGTTTATATTTGCAGAAGAAGAGAGACTACAATAATTTTAAGGGACTGAAACCTCAGTACCAAGTCGCTCCCAAACAAAGGAAAGCTAATAGCGTTAGCAATGAATGTTTTGATGTGATTTATGGTCTGTTTGACTCTAAATGACCATAATTTACTAAATGAACATCATGCTGTATTGAAGAAGACTTGAAACTAGAGATTGAGACATAAACTCATGTTTACAATGTTTACTGAGGGAATACATCAAGAGAGAAGTAGAGTCATTTATATAGACTTCTATACAACCAGAGGAGTCGCCCCCTGGTGGTCAGGAGAGAGAATGCAGCTTTAACACATGAAGCATAGACTTCTATACAACCAGAGGAGTCGCCCCTGGTGGTCAGGAGAGAGAATGCAGCTTTAACACATGAAGCATAGACTTCTATACAACCAGAGGAGTCACCCCCTGGTGGTCAGGAGAGATAATGCAGCTTTAACACATGAAGCATAGACTTCTATACAACCAGAGGAGTCACCCCCTGGTGGTCAGGAGAGAGAATGCAGCTTTAACACATGAAGCTAGACTTCTATACAACCAGAGTTGCCCCCTGCTGGGCAGTCAGAATAGATTCCCCGGTCTTTGTTTTTCTGGTATCGTGACATCTCTAGATTTGACCTTTGCATTTTTCTCACCTTTCTATTCTCTAACCTTTAATCCCTCCCTCTCCCCGTCTGGCCCATGAATCATCTCTCATAAATAACTCCTTCCCCTCCTTATTTCTAACAATTCATCCTTCTCTTCTGAGACGACCCAGACGTAGGTACTAAATCCCTCCCTCCCTCCTCACCTTGTAGACAGATGGCGATGCAGAAGTCCACCACCCAGCTGACCATGGCCATGAGGAGTCCCAGCAGGATGAGGAAGATCCAGTCCTCCCCGACCCGCGAGATCAGGAACTTCTGACAGCGAACCGTGCAGACTGCAGGGAACACGACGTCACACGTTAGGGGACCACAACACCACACAAATACATAAATACACAAATACGGGTTGTTCCCCGAGGTGAGGAACAGCTTCGGTCTCGGCAACATTGTCCAACAACAGTTGCTGTGTTTCCATCCAACAGCTTTTGAGATGCTGAGCAACTAAACATGTTGCTGCTGAATAATCCTGAATATGCTTTTACTTTGTTTTGATGATGTCCATATGAGAGTCAATGCAACACAATCTGTGATTTCCTAAAGATACTTTGAATCTCTTTACCAGCAAAATAGAGACAAAGCTCATTTGATTCCATTTGTGTCAGTAAAGTTTATATTATATATTATTACAGGGAACTATGAGAGCTGTAAAAATACATCTTTTCCTTTTGGAAAAATGTAAAGGGTCAATTCACCATTTTCTTCAGTAGATTGTGAATTACTCAGAATAATTGGGACGCCGTTATTAAAGACATATGCTATTAACTGATGTTTAAAACCCTCCCGTTGTCTTGGGGTCTAAATGACCCATCAAGACAACGTTTTTTTTTTTTATTGTAATTTTGCCGTTTAAATATAACTTCATGTGTTCATTAAGGAAATGCTTTTATTGCTTTTTCATAAAAAATGAAAAATCATAAAAAATGAAAAGTCGGGATGGAAAGTCAGCTCCTTTTGTGAAGCCAAATGCTGAAAAAAAAAAACACAAGTTGTTACGGTTACTTTTACTTCTACGCCCAGCAGAAGTTATGACTCAGCACTTTGTTAACCCGCACGATGTTACGGTACGAGAGGCCACGCGGACGCACACTGCACAGGATGGATATCAAACACACGGTGCATTAAAGTCACAGCAAAATGGAGGCACTACAAAGCCACACACACACACACATGCATGCATGAAGCACGGTCGGCTCTGCTTTACTCACCTGCGAGCGCACAGGAAACTCAACAACAGGTTCACACAACAACACAAACACGAGTTTGATGGTGATTAGGACGTGCGCGTACATATTATGAATCATAATGCCTCTCTTCCATTTCCAGTCATCTTGTGTATTTTAAGAATGCACATCCACTTTTCCCTACGTATGTTCTTTAGGAGGAACAAGATGGCAAACAGGAGGTATTATGTTTCAATCTCTTTCTCTCCGTCTGCAGGTTTAAGGGTACTGTCCCTTTAAGTCAAGTAATATGCAGAAACAAAGAAAGTTTAACATCTTCTGCATCTTTCTTTCCGGAGCAAACATGTCTCCACTTCCTCTACAAAGAAGAAGGATTTTAGGGGAATAAGTGAGTGAAACTTGATGGCTGATATTACGTTAAACCTCTGAACCCCGAAACCCGCCGGCGGGAGATTAAAAAGCTATGAAAAGGTCCTTTTTGTTATATGTATGACTATGCTTTGCTTCTCTGTAGAGCACTTTGTTTTTAAAAGGTGCTGTATAAATGAAGGGATTATTATTATTATTATTATTGTTATTTTATCTACATGCCGACTGTACGCCGCCGGCCAGAAACTGATGAGAGCTCACAGATAAGGAGAACAAAAACAAAAACATCTCTCCAAACCACAGAAGAAGAAAATACATGTTCACTGTGGAGGCGGGACTAACACCTCTGTTTGACTGACAGGGGAGATGCAGATACACACTAGCTGTTGCACACATTCCCCCAATCAACACCTCCAGGAGCTGTCTAACACACACACACACACACACACACACACACTAAATATACACATGTGTACGAAGCCTTTCTCAGACTTGTCACATAACGGTCTGTGGAGTGATAGAAAGCAAAGGCCAATCTCTGTGTGTGCGTGTGTGTGTGTGTGTGTGTGTGTGTGTGTGTGTGTGTGTGTGTGTGTGTGTGTGTGTGTGTGTGTGTGTGTGCCTGAGAGCATGCCAGTGTCCAGACAGGACTTGTTGTTGTTGTGCTTCTAAACATGGAGAGTGTGTGCATGTGTGTTCTTGTCTTTTTGGAGATGTCATTTAGTCGGCTCTTAATAGCTTTTTCAGCACACACACACACACACACACACACACACACACACACACACACACACACACACACACACACACACAGTGAGTGTATTCCTCATGGCATTGCAATAAGCAGCAGGCTCGTTCCCGATCACTCTCATTGGCCTTCTGACTCACCCTCTGCACCGCTCTCCCTTCATCCCTCTCTCCCTGATCCAATCACCCCTTGCTCCCTTCTTCCTCTCCTCCTCCTTCTCATGCTGCTGCTTTCCGCTAATCACATTCATCCCCTGACTTTACCTCTCATCTTCCCCCTCTCAGGCCTTATCTTCTGCCCTCACACTCTCTCTCTCTCTCTCTCTCTCTCTCTAGTCTCGCTCGCCCGACTCTCTCTTCGAGACACGATGCCCACATACCTGCTGAGACTAACTCAGGTTGGCATTGAGAAACTGTTCATTGTTCCCGACAAGCTGCTGTGAAGCTCAAAGTGGGCGTGTCCGGCCGGCGCAGCATCCACCTGTCACTCAAAAGTAACTTCCCTTAAGTATGCCAAACATTAACCCTTAATATAATTTAATTTAATAGTTTTATAAAATCCCCCCCAAACCGTTTTTTCCCCTTCTTCCAGGCTGTAAACGTGTTTATTTTTACTCTAAAGTCGTGTATTTTAACATTTAAGTCTATGGGGATTGACTCACTTCTGGATCTGGCCTCAAGTGGCCGTTTGAGGAACTGCAGTAAAAAAAACGTCAGTGCCAAAGGATGCCGCTTACGCTCGTGAGTTCTTGTGTTTATTTTGGTTTGGACAATATGATTTATTACAATTTTTTGTACTGAAATGAGATATTTAATTCCGGAAAAAAAAAAGAAGTTTGAAATGATGGTCATTCCAGTAAATTAAGTATTGCACGTTTATAAGGTCGAGGTGCTTTATAGGAATGCCATTCTGAAAGATTTACTCTATTAATGTTAAGTCAACAAGATGGTACACGTACACTAAATATCTCTTACTAAATTTGTATGTGAAGTAAAATCAGGTATAAATTTATGTTTTTCTTTCAAATAGTTTGACGTTTTAAACAAAATAGCGTGCTAATATTCGGATGTTTTTTCTTTTAGGATTCGGGAAACACAAAAGTGTCGCTGAACAAACTTCTGTTTTTTTTCTTTTTCTCAGACATAATGTTAAAACAGAGCAGGACCAAACTGGTGTTGGTATCCTGCAGAGCGCTAACTGATAGCAGCTGAAGCTAGCTTCACAACCGCCCTGTATATACTACTCCTGACACCTGCAGAGCTCAATCTCTAATCAGAGAGGACCTTGTTCACGGAAGACACTTTGACATAAAAAAGGTGTCTCAGAGTTATATTGATCATCTGTACACATCAAACTGAACCATATCTCATCTCAGAAGGAGAAGAAACTAAAGAACCAAAAAGTCGTTTCTAATAAAAGAACAAAGACAAACAAAAAAAAAGC
>JBAMJR010000280.1:112500-126999 GCA_038501785.1 Myoxocephalus aenaeus | reverse complement strand
CCCCTCTCTCTCCTCTCTCTCTCTCTCTTCCCCTCTCTCTCTTCCCCTCTCTCTCCTCCTCTCTAGCTCTCTCACTCACTCTCTTCTCCTCTCTCCCTCTTTCTCTCCCTCTCTCTCTCTCTCTCTCTTCCCCTCTCTCTCTTCCCCCCTCTCTCTCCTCTCTAGCTCTCTCACTCACTCTCTTCTCCTCTCTCCCTCTTTCTCTCCCTCTCTCTCTCTCTCTCTTGTTGTCTCTCTTCATGTCTTTATTCACCGTCTCACACCTCACCATCGTCTCTCTGCGATTCCTCTTTTAATCTTCTGCCGCTCTGTTTGTTATCAATCTATCTCTCTCTCTCTCTCTCTCTCTCTCTCTCTCTTCCCCTCTCTCTCTCCCTATCTCTCCTCTCTCTCTCTCTCCACTAATTGAGGGGTCGTGTCCCTCGCTGAATTTGCCGCCTCGGCCCTTGGAGCCAATTTAGCTCCTTTTTGAGGCCATTTTGTTGTCGGCCATTTTCACATTTCCCTGCTAACTCTGCGCCGCAGAGGGCAGGCGCGGCTCTGTAATTACCCAATCTGTTCCCATTCATGCTCTTCAGCTTCAGCTCCTCTGTCCCTCTCGTCCTCCTCCTCCCTCTTTCCCTCTCAGCACCCCTCCTCCCTTCCTTTCCTTCCTCCGGGGGTACAAAAGCCGGGTTACAATGTGGGGTGCAGGCCCAGCTGGGGCCGGGCTTTAGCCGCTGAGGGTTATCCACGGCGGGCCCCGAGTCACGGCCCCGCTGGCCTGTGATGCCGCTGAGGCGGAAGACTCCCTCAACACGCTGGGCCCTTTGATGGGCCCTGCACTCGGCCTCGGGAAAACCCCGCGGCCCCTGGTTGGGCGCCAGGTGGAGCGTGTGATTCACTCTTTTTCACTTCCTTTCTTTTTCACATTTTTTTTTCGCTTTTATATCGTTTCTCACCTTTTTATTCCCGCGTTAACCCACGAATATTTCCACTCAGAGCCACTGGGGAGCTGACCAGTTTAGTTTGTTGACGGGCTCCACTGGAGCAACTGGGGCAACACGTTGCTCATTTCCTTCACAGCTGTTCGCTTCTTCCTGAGGAAACTATCGCAGGTCATTTAACCCTTTAAACCCTAACCCTAATCTTATTTCTTGTTTGAGTTGTGTTTAGAGGTTGTACATGGGGATGATATATTATTGTAACATCTTTTTTTGGGGGGTGGGGGGATTTATACCATGATTTTTTCTTGATTTTCCTGATATAAAAGGGTCCCCTGATCAGGGGATGCTCCGTCCGTTTTTATTCACTAATCAAAATCATAATATTTAATGACGTTAAAGAGGTTTCGATGGGAACGTTTAGTTCCCATCGAAACCTCTTTAACGTCATTAAATAGTATGCTTTTATTCTACTTTTGCAGGAACATTGCACTGGTCTGCATGTATTGACTCCAACTGCTGCTTTTTATTTACTTTGTGCATTGCATTATGGGAGAATAGTGCAGATCAACAGCCCATCTTTGAGGTTGCAAACATTTATTTAGCAGAAAATGTCATTTTCGTCAATGTATTTGTGAACACAAACATATTATTTGTATATATTCGGGACGCAGAACACGTCCCTCACATGAATCCACTGTATTTAAACGACAGTTTGAGAGTTAATTCCTCTTTCTCGGGTGTTTAAATGGATGAATTGACCTCAGCCTTAACACAGAACAGCTGTCTGATGCCGTGTGTTCTTAATGAATATATGGCGGCCACCTCAGACATCATTTAACAACATGATCGCTCTTCACGGCTCACACAGAGAGACACAGAGGAAACAGAGGATACCGTAATGCTCGGCTGGCTGTGTGAGACGCTTCTGAAAGGTGAACAGTGCCTCGCCTCCTCTCCCACTTTTGAAATGTGACAGATAACATCCTCCCTAGTTCAAAAAGAGAGAGAGAGACGAGGGTGTGGGGGGAGGAAGAGGGAGGAAGAGGAGCGGGGCTGATTTCAAAGTTTTTGGAGGAACCGGCATTTCATCCAACCGGTGCTCTTTCTGATGTCGGGCTTCAAACGGCTCATTTTTATTTCTTCCCTCCTCTCATTTCATCTGTTTCTTCTTCTCCCCGCAAACCCCCCCCCCACCCTCCAAGAAAAAAAAAAACTATTGTCATCGGAGTCTAGATTCATTTTAGATTATCGCTCACGTTTCTTTCTTTCGTGCGTTCTCTTCAAAGGACCTCCATTACGTGGCCGGCGATAAGGGCGAGCTGGTGCTAGCGGACGTGGCCGAGAGGAAGGCTAATGAAATCCAGGCTCAGACCGGCGGTAAGAAGGAATAAAATATATATGACATCCGTAATGTTTGACTCGTTATTGCTCCTCTCATCTGAAATGTGAGGCCGATAACCTCCGCGACTCACTTCCTGATGTCTGACGCGTCTTCTGCCCTCGTCCGGCCGCACAAAGCCGAATTAAATCAGATGGTGTTTTGACATATTCATGCAACCTGTTGATGGCTTTTTTTTAATAAAGGCAATCGCGTCTATCGTGGTGATTTAAAAGTGAGATAGTGAAGAGAAGTTTTGATTTTTTTTTACTACGTGTTTGTCAAATTAAATGGAACCCGGAAAAATCGTAACTTTTACGGTCGAGTCCCGTGTTAAAAAACTACGAAGAGATTAAATAAATAACGCGATCAAATGAAGTCACAGATGTAAACAAGAGAGTTTAAGTTAATTTATAAAAGCAAGATTCTTGATTAAAATGACACCACGACTGTGTTAATATAGAACAACTCACTAAATAGAATAAGACAAATAAAAAATGGTGGCATCTCGCGGTTCCACCTTCAGCTTCCTTGTATTTTCTCCTAAAATGAACTCAAAAGTCTAGCGATATAAAGTGTAGAGTGTTGAGAAATAAAGTCTTTAACACGAGATAATGAAATACGTTACACCAAAAGGTTTTCAGGAGGAAAACCAGCAAAGGCCCTTTTTTTTTTTTGTGTCGTTACCTCAGGCTGTGCTGCTGCCCTTTGACAAACACTCCCGAAAGCACATACCAGAGGGGATCAAGCCGAGTTCCTGATTACACACACACACACACACGGACAAACACACACACACACACAATTCCTTACAGAGGCTTCAAGGGCCAACGGGTGAGCAGAAAACATTCAAATTTGTGAAGGAACTAGATGAACATGTCTGATGAGTCCTTCATTGGTGATTAAAACACACCAGAAGGCAATGTGCTCGAGTGTGTGTGTGTGTGTGTGTGTGTGTGTGTGTGTGTATGTGTGTGTACTCACAGACAGCCAAATGAGGCGAGAGAGGTATTTAACTCCACCGCATAAGGTCAGACCCCTCAGGCCGCCCGTCTGTGTGTTTGTCTGTGGATGAAAATGAGCGTTTGTGTAACTATGAGCGTTTTCTTTTCCTTGTTTTTGGTTCTAATGTGATGCATAACACGCACACGCCTCCTCATAAGCCTCTTAATTATGCCCTGGATGGTTTACCGCCGTCACCTGCAGCGTGTCCTATCCTTGGACCGAGGAGTTGAGGGAAGGAGGAGGGAGGAAGAGGAAGAGGAAGCAGGGAGAGGAAGAAGGTGAAGGAAAGAAACGTGAAGAAATGTAGAAAGAGACAAACAAGATGAATATTTATCTCATGCAATCTTCCAGTTTAGTCTCTTAACTTTTGGCCGCTGTTTTCTTTAAAAGACACACACACACACACACACACACACACACACACACACACAAACACACACATGTTACATGGTTGAGGATTTGACTGAAACACTCATACTAACATCGTGTCACAGCCAGTAGTTGGGACGGTTAAACTGATGCCTCTGTCCAAGTGTGTGTGTGTGTGTGTGTGTGTGTGTGTGTGTGTGTGTGTGTGTGTGTGTGTGTGTGTGTGTGTGTGTGTGCTGTACAGTTGTGCCTCAACGTTCAGATGAGCACATAAACGGAGCAGAAAAGCCGGCTCATAAATAATGAGTGTCTCGCTTCAAGCAGAGGGCTTCAGTGAACAGGTGTCTCCCTTTACACACACACACACACACACACACACACACACACACACAGATGGCCGCCCGTCACACACCTCCAGGATCGGCTCCGGCTCCATTTATCCGAGTGGTTCTCAGGTACAGATAGTCGTTGAGGATTGAACCAGCAGGTGTTCACACCTTTTGGGCTTCGACCCCAACAGACGTTTAGTAGATATTGAACAATATATCTTGGATAAAACGGTGAACTGTCCCTTTTTTAAGTTTTTCCCACATTGATAAAGCAAATAATTAAATTTGCAAAAAGCAGGATATAATGTATGTCGTTATTAAAACAAATCCCGAGGCTTATTGTCATTAAACACGGCTCCTCAAAGCAAGACAGACAACCAATATTTGTTCTCCATTATGGGATGTGTGCCTCTCACAAACACGCATCGGCATCACGGGACTCGGGACGGTACCTGCCGTGGAAACACAAACATCGGCCACAGGTGTGTTTGATCGTCACGTCACGAAGAGACGCGGCTTCGCATGTTTTTGTGTGTTTTTTTTAACAACAACACATACGTGCAAACTAAACATGTCGCTCGCATGCTCTCCAAACACGGTTCCCACGCTGCAGCTCCAGGAACCTGACCGACAATGTTTATGTTTGAACACACACACACACACACACACACACACACACACACACACACACACACACACACACACACACACGACTGTTTGTTCTCCCAGTCATAGTCACACACTACAGCTCATATTCAAAACAGCCCTCGGAGACATACGTGTTTGTGTAAATATGTGTCCTGTATGTGTGCGGTTGGGTGTGACGACGTTGGGCCGCACACACACAACACACACACACACACACACACACACACACACACACACACATCTACTGCGCTTACACAAAACCAGACTGTACACCCTCCTGAATGCAGAGATGTCGTTTATAGGATGGATTCTCTTGCGGTTTCGTACTAAAAGCACATTTTAAAATGCAGAATGTTTAACGGCAGTAATTGAATATATAATAAATATATAATACATATATAATAAATATATAATACATATAATACATATCTGTCCCACCTGGACGTCGTCCCCCAGGAGGAGTTGGAGGACACGACTGTGGTGTTTGGGCGTCTTTGCTTCACCGGCTGCCAGAGGAGGATAATTAGTGGATGGATGCCAGCGTGCTGTTGAAGGGTTGAGGGCGCTGATGCCTTGCTCAAGGGCAACTCGACAGCGGTAGTTTGCAGGAGAGAGATTGAAAGTCAAACGTTGGTTTTTATAGGTCAGTTAAACAAAGAGGACATAACGTGTTGGTTAGCGAACGTTTAAGGTGCTGATTGTGTTCCTCTTGTACAGACCAGGCTAGCAGTTGCCCCCTGTTTCCAGTCTTTATGCTAAGCTAAGCTAACTGGCTGCTCGCTGTTGCTTCGGATTTCAGCTCGCGGGCACGAACAGCGTGCGTTTAGTTCGACGCCGTTTCACACCTGGAATTCACTTCCTGGTAGCACAGGAGCAAACGAGCAGCCGGCTAACTTAGCTTAGCAACTTAGCTCAATTAATTAACACGTTATATTCTCATTGTTGGATTTGTACACAACGTTTGCGATCGCTGCTTTTCCTCGAGGAGTAGAAGAAGAAAACACAACATCTAGGATCTATGCCATCGCCGCCATGGATCATTTTATTTCACTTCAAGGAAATCATAGAAACAAGTTGATTTAGAACATAGAAACATTGCAGAGAAAAACTAATATTATGCTTTTATTCTCTTGTTTCTTAAAAGAATCAATCACAGATCTGGTGGTTCTTCAAGGTGGAAGTCTCTATGCACCTCGTCTCATGTTTATGTGCATCCATTGTGAACGGAGATGCACACACACACACACACACACACACACGTGAACAGACAATGGAGGACACACATCTCAGCTTAGAAACGCTCTCTTTTCACAGCGCCGTTGGAAAGGGCTTACAGCTGTCTGGCTGACGCGTGTGTTGATTCGGAGAGATACGCCGCTGTGAGACGGAGCGGGCGAACAAGTGGAAGGCGTCTCTTTTCTCCTCCTCTCCATCTCCTCTTTTCTTTTTCAGGGAAGAGAAGCCAAGTTGTTTCTCCTCGATCGTGGCGTCTCCCCCTCACAAAAGGCCGACGTGGCCGCGGGGCCTTTTCTCTCTTCTCGACGCACAAAGAGACGAGAGCTTTATCTGAAGATCCACTTCTCCGCCTCCTCGCTCACGGCGGAAAGCCGGTTAGCTCCGGTGTGTCGAAGGAAGACAAAAAAGCAACAAAAAAAAGCAGCGTTTTATTCGCGTGTTTGATGCTCCGATCCTAACAACCTCCATCGCTGTTTGACTTCTCGTCTCGATTCAGAAACTTTACCGGCGTGACGTGTTCCCCGTCCAGATTAGCGTGACGTCCAGATTAGCGGCACGCCGCATATCACGCGTCTACGGCGTGAGAGACGAGACCCAAATCTGACGAAGCGAGGTGCCAATACATGTAACGAGCCAACGGTTTGATCTCGGGGATCTTTATCGGGCTTTGTCGGGTAAACAAAACAGAACATGCGATATAGAGGCGGCTGGAAAATCAGTGTGTACACACACACACACACACACACACACACACACACACTAGGTACCCAGGTGGCTGTGATCTGCATGATTAAAAATAAAGGATCAAGTAATCAGAGCGGGTTGCAATGTCCTGAAACACAGTCGAACCCAAACACACGGACCGGAGGAGACCTCGTGCACGAACGCTCGTGTGACTGAAGTCTCGTGATCGCGATCTATTTTAGTTAAAAGTCTATAAAAAGCTAAATATCGTCGCGGCGTGACGATTTTACGGAGAGTTTTATTTAGATTTTATTGTCTTATTTTGGCACGGCAACTTCAATTCAGGATAAGATCATAAAAAAATGAGGCCAATCCAATACGTTGCATAAAAAAATCTATAAAATCCACATAAAATGTTTTAATTATCTGAACAAAGACAAATGGGAAAAGTAGAATTAGAGTAAAAACATTTGTGATTAGGTTTCGATTAAAATACAGTAAAAAAACATGAGATTCTGATGTCCTCGGAGCACTGTTTGTTTACTCTTGTGTTGTTGTTGTTTACTTTCGGCATGTGGCCACAACATACGGCATCTTTCCCTCTTCCAACAGTTCCAGTTTTTGATTTTACTTTCTTCCACCGTATTCGGTATTTTTGACATTTATCAAAAATAAATCTCAAAACAATCTCCACAAAGTGATCTGAATTGATCCAAAATATAAAAGTGTTCTCTTCAATAGGACACGCCTAAATATGGTCATGCGCTGCCGGTTGGTCACGTGTTCACATCGCTTGTGTTGTTGTGTTTGTATTGTGAATTATATTTATTTTCTCGGCACCGTAAAGGAAAATAATGGAAAAAGAAAATCTGTTTTTATTTTATTCTCAGGTGAATGAAAACTTTCCTCACTCATCCTTATCCTGTGTGTGTGTGTGTGTGTGTGTGTGTGTGTGTGTGTGTGTGTGTGTGTGTGTGTGTGTGTGTGTGTGTGTGTGTGTGTGTGTGTCCCAGAAGAAGACAGACACGGCGTGTTGTTTGGTTCCGGCCTCGGGGACGGACGGACGGAGAGGAACCAGAGTGCATCAGGACCTCCGTACCCAGAAGCTCCCACAACACGGTGAGTTACGTGTGTGTGTGTGTGTGTGTGTGTGTGTGTGTGTGTGTGTGTGTGTGTGTGTGTGTGTATATAAAATGAACACGTGTATATTAACTACTCGCCCCGTGTGACCTTGAATTCTTGCAGAAAACAGACGAAAAGTTGTTTCACTATTTAAAGCGTTCAAGTCTCTTGTGACTCCAGCGTGTTTTAAAGAGTTCAGTGTGTGTGTGTGTGTGTGTGTGTGTGTGTGTGTGTGTGTGTGTGTGTGTGTGTGTGTGTGTGTGTGTGTGTGTGTGTGTGTGTGTGGAGAGTGTACGGAGTGATTAATTACACTTAGTGGATTATTCTGCAGCAGTTGCATGAGAGTTTGTAAAGAAATGTTTTTATATAGTTTTGCTGGAAAAAAAATCTTCACGCCGCTTCACCGACAACACACCGCTTCACCTACAACACGCCGCTTCACCGCGCCGCTTCACCTACAACACGCTGCTTCACCTACAACACGCCGCTTCACCTACAACACGCCGCTTCACCTACAACACGCCGCTTCACCTACAACACGCCGCTTCACCTACAACACGCTGCTTCACCTACAACACGCCGCTTCACCTACAACACGCCGCTTCACCCGCCGCTTCACCTACAACACGCTGCTTCACCGACAACACGCCGCTTCACCTACAACACGCCGCTTCACCTACAACACGCCGCTTCACCTACAACACGCCGCTTCACCCGCCGCTTCACCCGCCGCTTCACCTACAACCCGCCGCTTCACCTACAACACGCTGCTTCACCCGCCGCTTCACCCGCCGCTTCACCTACAACACACCGCTTCACCGCGCCGCTTCACCGACAGCGCACCGCTTCACCTACAACACGGCGCTTCACCACGGCGCTTCAACGCGCCGCTTCACCACGCCGCTTCACCCGCCGCTTCACCCGCCGCTTCACCTACAACACACCGCTTCACCGCGCCGCTTCACCGACAGCGCACCGCTTCACCTACAACACGGCGCTTCACCACGGCGCTTCAACGCGCCGCTTCACCACGCCGCTTCACCCCGCCGCTTCACCCGCCGCTTCACCTACAACACACCGCTTCACCGCGCCGCTTCACCCCGCCGCTTCACCCGCCGCTTCACCTACAACACGCCACTTCACCTACAACACGCCGCTTTACCGACAGCGCACTGCTTCACCTACAACACACCGCTTCAACACGCCGCTTCACCGCACCACTTCAACACGCCGCTTCACCACGCCGCTTCACCTACAACACGCCGCTTTACCGACAGCGCACTGCTTCACCTACAACACACCGCTTCACCATGCCACTTCAACACGCCGCTTCACCGCACCACTTCAACACGCCGCTTCACCTACAACACGCCGCTTTACCGACAGCGCACTGCTTCACCTACAACACACCGCTTCACCATGCCGCTTCAACACGCCGCTTCACCGCAGCACTTCAACACACCGCTTCACCGCGCCGCTTCACCGCGCCGCTTCACCGCAGCGCGCCTTCAGGCCTCCAGAGACTCCCCATAACCATCCTGAAGAACAGGAGCAGCATCCTGAGCGTTCGAGTCGTCGGTTGTCAGGAAGCGACGACAAGACCCCGAAATGTTTTGAAGGCGATAACGAGCCGTCCTTTCAGCCGAGAGAGGATCCACCGTTCCTCTTCACTCGTCGTCTCCTTCTCTTTTGTCTCCACGTGAATCGTACCAGAGCGTCTGCGGCCAAATGACCCAGCTGCGACATTTCAAATGTCAGAGCCGCGTCGGTTCCGGGTCTTATGCCGTGTTCACACCGGACGCGGCGCGATAATTCGCGCCGCGTTCACCGCGGAAGTTTAGTCGCGCGAGTGAAAGGAGGGTGTTCACACCAAACTCGAAACATCGCGCCGCGAAAGGGGCGTGGCTTATCTCAGTAACTTGTCTCTTTGAAAGGAGCTTTCATTTCCGCTATCGACCATGGAATAAATAGCCACTAGTTTTGCTTTATACTTGTTGTGGAAGTCCCAAACATGTCGGAACATGAAACGCCCTTGTGTTTGGGTTCATAACACCATCCATAGCCGCACACAGCTCGGTGAATTTCTCCGACTCCTCAGGAACTGCGTCTGGCTTCTCCGTAAAACGGATACCGATTCTGCCACCCACCATGGAATTAACCACTAGTTCTGCTTTATACTTGTTGTGTAAACTCCACATGTGTCGGAACATCAAACTCCATGGTGTCTGGGTTCATAATATTATCCGTAGTCCCACAACAGTGTCTGAATGACGGCCGCTGCCAGCGCTGGTTCAGGCGAAGCAGCAGCAGTTTCATTCGGGACCGGCAAGACGGCGGTGATGATGGGCGGAGCTTCTCAACGCTGATTCTCAACGCTGATTGGCTGCCGCAACTTTGCGTCACGCGAATTCTCCGCTGGAGTTGGGAGAATTGAACTCACGCGAATTCGCGCCGCGTCCTTCGCTCTGTTCGCCCCTCGTCAAACGCTCTGTTCGCGCCGCCTCAAACGCGTCTATCGCGCCGCCCCGCGAAAAAATCGCCGATTCGCGGGGCGGCGCGTCTGTGGATTGACTTTGCATGTAATCTGGTCGCGCCGCAAATTCGCGCCGCGTCCGGTGTGAACACGGCATTACGCTTCAGACGCGCCAACGCGGAGAAAACTAACACGCCACCGGAGTCCGTTTGTTTCAGAGCGATTGTTTAATACACTCGTCTGTACGCGAATGACATGTTGAAACGGCGTGACTAAAGACACTCTGGAAGCTGCGCTCTTTGTCCCGACACACACACACACACACACACACACACACACACACACACATACAAATAAAGCCGTCCTCGTCTCCATTGTTGGTGAGGGAGCGATGGAGGCCTTCCTTGTCAAACCCCGACTAACATATTGGAGTATTTATACGGGATTTGTGTGCATTAGATAAAAAAAGGCACTCTTGTTCTTTTCATCCTCTCAGGCTTTTCATGGCTGTTTGACTGTAACACTGATGACTCTCTGCACCTCCTCCTCCACTCTGCGTCTCTAAGCCCCCTCCATCCATCCCAAATCCCTTCCTATCAGCCAATTTAAACAAGCTGGGTCCAGAGAGAGAGAGAGAGAGAGAGAGAGAGAGAGATGCCGTCCTAAGCTCTTTTTAAAAACAGTAAAAGGAGCGAGGGGAGGAAATAAAAAGAGGTAAAGAGGGCCGTGCTACCCGAGGTCTTCCTGAAGCAGATCCCCAAAACCGCCCAAAAGATAATAGCCACCGAGAGAAAGAGACAGTTTTTTTTTATTTTATTCCACCCGCCTTCTTTAGAAAAGAAATGCCATATTGAAACCGCTCCGTTTGTGTGTTTGTTTCTGTAATCTGGTCTCCGATGAAGTTTCATTGTTTCTCATGTGAAGCCAGCGGCGGCTTAGCGGAGAGGAGGAGAGGAGGAGAGAGAGGGAGGGCGAGCACAATGGAGGTTTGGGAGCTCTCTCTCTCTCTCTCTCTCTCTCTCTCACCCTAAAACTAGTGAAGAGAGAGAGCGACGAGACGGGAATCTGGGAAGCGTCCCAACGTTCCTTTGATGGCCGCTGGCCTCTCACTCGTCACGTAGGAGGAAGCAGAGCGGAGGCCATTTTTTATTTTATTTATTCTCGCTTAGCGGAGGCCAAAGCCGCCAACAGCCTTTTAAAAATAATGACAACATATGTTTTGTGTGTGTTTATTTGAGATTCATCACCCAACACGTCCTCCGATGTTTCACTAACAGCTCGTTTAACAATAAAGTTCCGTCTTCATGGGAAGCGAGTACGACTGCGTCTATTTGACGAACGTTGAGACTTCTTGTCTTCTGTGAAAGTGATGCATTGTGGGTCTTGACCGCGGCGCTCACCTGTCACCTTTACGTGTTTTGTTTTTCCTGTTCACCTCCTTCACAACATGTTCAAAAGAAAATGTTTAAAGTGTTTTAAAGACTCAGTTTCCTGTTTGCTTCCTCAGTGCTGATGGGAGAGCCAATCAGAGGAGAGCTCAGCCAGAGAGCGTCCACCTGAGCCCAGACGTGTTCAGGACACGGAGACCAACAGGTGTGTGTGTGTGTGTGTGTGTGTGTGTGTGTGTGTGTGTGTGTGTGTGTGTGTCTCATACCTGTATCCCGGTTGCAGCTTCATCATCTTTAGGAATCACGAGAATGTGAATGAGCGTCATTTAAAGATTGATACACACCTGAATCTTCTTCAAAACTGTCTTCTGTTGCATTGTGGGTAATGTAGGCGGCGAGTCTTGAAGGAAGAGAAATGATTCTGCGGTTTTTGGAGCATCTAAAAGAGCATCCTCATCTTCTTCATCTTCTTCCTCTTCATCTTCTTTTTCTTCTTCTTCATCATCATCTCCATCATCTTCATCTTCTTCTTTATCATCTTCTTCTTCATCTTTTTCTTCATCTTCTTCCTCTTCTACTTTTTCTTCTTCTTCATCTTCATCTTCATCTTCTTTTTCTTCTTCTCCATCATCTCCATCATCTTCATCTTCTTCTTCCTCATTTTCTTCTTCTTCTTCTTCTTCTTCTTCTTCATCTTCTTAATCTTCATCTTCTTCCTCATCCTCTTCATCTCCATCCTCTTCATCTCCATCATCCTCTTCATCATCTCCTCCCCGCTCTGCCTCCATTTTAATAATTACATGTTTTTCCGGGTGATTACTGATCGTCTCGTCGTTTCAATAATCCGGGCCGCCGGCTATCGGAGGTAATTTACATCTGCGTTAAATATCTGTTCACGGCACGGAGGGGTTTTAATGTCAATCATCGCTTATTAACAGAGAGAGGGAGGGAGAGGGGGGGGGGGAGGGGGGGGGGGGGGGGGGGGAGAGGGAGAGAGGGAGAGAGAGAGAGAGAGAGAGAGGGGGGGGGGGGGGAGAGAGAGAGGGAGAGAGAGGGGGAGAGGGGGGGAGAGAGAGAGAGAGAGGGAGAGAGAGAGGGGGGGGGGAGAGAGAGAGAGAGGGAGAGAGAGGGGGGGGGAGAGAGAGAGAGAGGGAGAGAGAGGGGGGGGGGGAGAGAGAGAGAGAGGGAGAGAGAGGGGGGGGGGGAGAGAGAGAGAGGGGGAGAGAGGGAGAGAGAGAGAGAGAGAGAGGGAGAGGGGGGGGAGAGAGAGAGAGAGGGAGAGAGAGGGGGGGGAGAGAGAGAGAGAGGGAGAGAGAGAGAGAGAGAGAGAGAGAGGGAGAGGGAGGGAGAGAGAGAGAGAGGGAGGGAGAGAGGGAGAGAGAGAGAGAGAGAGAGAGAGAGAGAGGGAGAGAGAGAGAGAGAGAGAGAGAGAGGGAGAGACGGCTGTGAGTGACAACGTGTTACATTTCCTTAAAACCCAGAAAAAAGGCCAACTGAGTGAGCATGTAACCTGTTCAGGCACCCAGTGTGTGTGTGTGTGTGTGTGTGTGTGTGTGTGTGTGTGTGTGTGTGTGTGTGTGTGTGTGTGTGTGTGTGTGTGTGTGCGCTGCAGGCTGCTGTGTGTGATTGTGCGTGTCTAACGTTCTGGTTGTTGTATTTAAAGCGTCACGGCTGGTTTACGGTGAACATCCACGTTTCTCACCGCGTTTTTTTTGTTTTTTCGCAGGAATCGCTGCGGCTGACGGAGGCGTCAGGAATGTGAGTCGATGACTGGAAACTTCATTTATTTATTTTATTTATTTTATTTATTTTATTTATTTTATTTATTTTATTTATTTTATTTCACGAGGCTGTGAAAAGTATTACAGCACCATAACACATCATATAACATCATAACAGCCGATTAGCTCGACTACGACCTTTTTATTGCACAATACCATGACATATTAATCATATTAATCATATTAATTACATATTTATGATTTATTTAATCATATTAATTACATATTTATGATTTATGACATACTCTCCTTTGACATTTGATGCAATAAATGACTTCCTATAGTCTTACATGTCATGCCACACTTTACGATGACGTTTTTAGGGCTTTTCTCTTCTATACAAAGGATTCCTTCTTCTATACGGTTTTTAACATCCTAAAACTTTCTTTACGTACTTCAGTGCCTTTTTTAGACATACTGTGACTTATTATTACTTCATCTAAAATACTATCCTATGACATTTTTGAACATACAGTACAATCACTATTTAGAACTTCTCTCGACATGCAGTACTTTATTACTTATTTATAATTTTTCTCACATATGTGACCGTTTGGCTCAAAGCTGCAACAGAAATGTGAGTCAAAGTAATAAATGAGCTTATTTATTAAAACGCGATACAATAACGAACCCAAACAAACTTTGAACGTCAGTAATCAATAATGTAATCAATAATGTAATCAATAAGCATACATGGTTCTGTGGAAACATCTGATTCAAACAAAAAAAACAAAATGGCAGCCGTGTCAGAAGAGGAAGAGAACTGCTGGTGAAGGCGCCGAGCTTTAATATCTGAAACCTCATCATCATCATCATCATCATCATCATCATCCTCATCCTCATCATCAGGGGACGAGCGACATCCTGCAAGACAAAGAGCAGGGAAAAAACACACAGAGTCTCACTGGGTTAAAGGTCGACTCACATGATTTATGATTTACTACGACGTTTATGTTACGCAATAGTAGGACTTTACAATATAAAATAATGACTATTATATTACTTTCATTGACATACTATTACTATTTAGTACTTTTAATGACAATATACTTTGTTTGCTATACTATATACTTTTGAAAACATATTATACTTAATATACTATGACTTTTTCTTCGACATTACTACATTGTGCCTTTTTTAATTACTATTTTATGACTTTT
>JBAMJR010000280.1:85000-107500 GCA_038501785.1 Myoxocephalus aenaeus | reverse complement strand
CAGCTTCAAGCCTTATGTTCAGGCTTCAGCTTCAGGACTCAGGTTCAGGCTTCAGCTTCAGCTTCAGGCCTTAGGTTCAGGCTTCAGCTTCAGCTTCAGGCCTTAGGTTCAGGCTTCAGCTTCAGCTTCAGGCTTCAGCTTCAGGCCTCAGGTTCAGGCCTCAAGCTTCAGCTTCAGGCTTCAGCTTCAGGCTTCAGGCTTCAGCTTCAGCTTCAGGCTTCAGGCTTCAGCTTCAGGCCTCAGGCTTCAGCTTCAGGCTTCAGGTTCAGGTTCAGGTTTCAGCTTCAGCTTCAGGCCTCAGGTTCAGGCTTCAGCTTCAGCTTCAGGCTTCAGGTTCAGGCTTCAGGTTCAGGCTTCAGGTTCAGGCTTCAGGTTTCAGCTTCAGCTTCAGGCCTCAGGTTCAGGCTTCAGGCCTCAGGTTCAGGTTCAGGCTTCAGCTTCAGGCTTCAGCTTCAGGCTTCAGCTTCAGGCTCCAGTTTCAGGCTTCAGGCCTCCATCAAGCGTTCCACGTCTGAAGCTTCAGGGGAGCTGCTGCTCTCCAGATGAGATCACACGAGTCCTTTACATCCGTCCCTCCTTTCCTTCACGAGGACGCGAGGGTGTCGGAAGTGAAGGAAGTCGTTCTGACCAGAAGACGCAACAATGTAGCAACTTTAAACGTCACATCGTCATCAATCGATCGGGTTATTTAAAATGCAAAATATCCTAGATTTCCAAGAGGATCTAATCAAATGTCTTGTTTTGTCCAAAACAATAAAGATTTATTCAATTTACTATAATGTTCAAACGAGGAAAAGCAGTTTTAAATTTTTTACTTGAAGGTGCAAGATCTGAGATTGGGACGATATCGATTGAGTCTCAATGGCTCTCAACATGGCGACGGATGAGCCGGTTTTGGAAAAAATCATTAAATATTTCGTTATGTTTAGAAAAAGATCGTGAAATACTTAGTTAGGTTTAATAAAAGATCATAAAATATGTAGTTAGGAAGAATGAAAGATCGTGAAATACTTAGTTAGGTTAAGGTAAAGATCGCGAAATACTTAGTTAGGTTTAATAAAAGATCGTGAAATACTAAGTTAAGGGTTTAATAAAAGATCGTAAAATACGTAGTTAGGAAGAATGAAAGATCGTGAAATACTTATTAGGTTTTAGGAAAAGATCGTGAAATACACGATTATGTTAAGATCGTAAAATACTTAGTTAAGTTTAATAAAAGATCGTGAAATACTTAGTTAAGGGTTTAATAAAAGATCGTAAAATATGTAGTTAGGAAGAATGAAAGATCGTAAAATACTTAGGTTAAGGAAAAGATCGTGAAATACTTGGTTAGTTTTAATAAAAGATCGTAAAATACGTAGTTAGGAAGAATAAAAGATCGTAAAATACGTAGTTAGGAAGAATGAAAGATCGTGAAATACATAAACCAACGTTGATCGTCGTTCGGGGAACAAACAGCGGTTTCGTGGCTAAAAAGGTGTTTCGGTTCAATTTGACATTATTTTCTGAAGCCTGTATCGAGGAACCTCCCAAAACCACTTCCTCTCCAAAACCACTTCCTTTCCAAAACCACTTCCTCTCCAAAACCACTTCCTCTCCAAAACCACTTCCACTCCAAAACCATTTCCTCTCCAAAACCACTTCCTCTCCAAAACCACTTCCACTCCAAAACCACTTCCTCTCCAAAACCACTTCCACTCCAAAACCACTTCCTCTCCAAAACCACTTCCTCTCCAAAACCTCTTCCTCTCCAAAACCACTTCCACTCCAAAACCACTTCCTCTCCAAAACCACTTCCACTCCAAAACCACTTCCACTCCAAAACCACTTCCACTCCAAAACCACTTCCTTTCCAAAACCACTTCCTCTCCAAAACCTCTTCCTCTCCAAAACCACTTCCACTCCAAAACCACTTCCACTCCAAAACCACTTCCTCTCCAAAACCACTTCCACTCCAAAACCACTTCCTTTCCAAAACCACTTCCTCTCCAAAACCACTTCCACTCCAAAACCACTTCCTCTCCAAAACCACTTCCACTCCAAAACCACTTCCACTCCAAAACCACTTCCTCTCCAAAACCACTTCCTCTCCAAAACCACTTCCACTCCAAAACCACTTCCACTCCAAAACCACTTCCTTTCCAAAACCACTTCCTTTCCAAAACCACTTCCTCTCCAAAACCACTTCCACTCCAAAACCACTTCCACTCCAAAACCACTTCCTCTCCAAAACCACTTCCTCTCCAAAACCACTTCCACTCCACAACCTCTTCAGGCAGGTGACCCCCATCCTCCTGATTCCTCTCAGAAAGATGAAAGACGTCGTCCTCAACTTAAAGCTGCGGCACGTTAAACCCTCCAGGAATTCCACCAATGCTCTCAGCGCCTCCATGACTAAGCTGCTTTCCACCTGGACTCAAACCACCGGTGCTCTCACCTCCTCTGAGTCTGGACGTCGTATTCTAGAGTCCGGGCACACGCGTGTGATAAAGCCACGACATCTTCTTAAAGCCACGGCATCAGACGCCGTGGCTTTAAGAAGATGTCGTGGCTTTATCACACGCGTGTGCTAAACGCAACACGGAGCAAGAAGAGGAATAAAAGCAGAGAAACCGGAGACGGAGGCCCGGACTCCGCCCACCTCAGGTGTACGGTTGACCTCTGATTAACCTCCCAGGTAAATAATCCTCCTCCGCATCGCCTCTCTCTCCTCGGCCAATGAGCGCGCGGCGACGCCGACGTCTGGCGACGGCCGACGGCCAATCAGAGACGAGCGTTCCTTCCTTCCTGTCCTGCATGGAAACGGAATAAAAACAGTCCCAGCATGCCGAGCTGCTATCAGAGCATCTGCTGGTCCTCTGCGATCTCTTTTTCTCTCTCACACACACACACAGGCTTCAACTTTATCAAGGCCTCACACACACACACACACACACACACACACACACACACACACACACACTCTTGTCTGTCTCTAGATACAAATCACAACCACTCAAGCAAAAGAAAGGAACAGAAAGCTGTCCGGCTCGGTTCCAGTTCATCTCCTGGACGAGTGTGAACTAAATGTCAACGGCTTCCTGTCGTCCCGCATTCAGACGCCTCCACAGAGGTCAAAAGGTCAACGGCTGACGGCGGGCGCCGCGCCGCGATCGATCGGCCTGCAGAGGAGAGAGGACCTCGCTTAAAGTGATGAACTCCAATAACATGTTCCTTTCTTTTTAAATGAAGTTTCAGTGCCGTGGAAATCTTTGCAGATTTTGTATTTATCTGCTTGATTTTAAGAACTGATTACATATTTATTTTTTTAGGTGAGAACTATTTAAAACCTGCAGGTTGAACTCTGTTCATCTCAAATCTAAAATAAAGGCGTGTTAAACAAAGAGGAATATTTGACTATTCGATGATGTCGTTTTCTACGAAGTCGTATTTTAGACGACATTAAACTTCCTCGCTGTCAAACATATTTATTTGTCTTTTTCTACTTTTGTCTATCTGACGAGGAAACGTACACAAACAGATGAATATTACATTTAAAACATGCATTAGTGCTTTAGTTCATGATACAAACATTTAATGGTTCCACGTCCTGGTTTTTATAATCTGGAGAGATTATTTCTTGATGATGATGATGATGATGATGATCGTTCACAGTGAACTAACACGTCTGAACTGTGATAATTCAACTTTATTATGAATTATTCTTATTTAAAACGATTAAATCAACAATACATACATTTTAATTGTTGGTTGTTTTCTTCTCTAAACAAAGTCACCAAACTAATTAACATGTTTAACATTTTATTCATCAGTTTGACTTTAAGGGGAAAATATGATCTTATTCTTTTGTCCCTAAAACAGTGAATTTAAGGTAAGCGGCAGCTGAGAACACGTTCCTTTAAGTGTTTATTTAAACACACAGTGAACATCTGCATTCTCTATATGTTTGGTGACAAACAGCTGCAGGAGAAGAGAATGAAAGCATCGAGTCGTCCGGTTCAAAGATATTTGTTTTATAATGTTTTAAACTCATTTTACAGCTGATAAACAATATTAATAAAGATATATTTCATGTTTTTATTCTAGAACAGCTTTTTATTTCACTTTCACTTCAGAGGATTAAATATAACTTTACGTTTTATTCGTTATTTTATCTCCAAACTGAAACTGGTCATGAAACGTGTTCACATTTAATCATTTTAGTTGTTTTACTGCGTAACTTCTGCGTGCTGCGCCATCTTGGCCTCAGCGCCTCAAACATCCAATAACGGACCTGTCCCGTGAAGGTCTCTCTCTCCTCTCTCTCTCTCTCTCTCTCTCTCTCTTCTTCTCTTTCTTTACACAAAAACACGAGATTTGGTCGCGGATGTTTGTTTGATGCAAATCCGAACAAATCCTCCGCTGTTCGGACTCTCCGCTGTTTGCGCTTCTGGTCGGCAGATAAATACAGCTGCGACTTTAATAAAGAGAGAGAGAGAGAGAGAGAGAGAGATGCTCTGCTCTAATCGATCAGGTTCAGATCTATAATCAATAATCAGTAAAATGTCTCTTCTCTTCTGGAGGATTTTTCGAGGCTTTAAGATACAAAACTGTCCAATAAATCAATAACGTAGTTGATGTGACACTTTGTTTATAAAACATTTACATAAATGAGAAGATTAAAGGAAAACTTCACATCTACTAAAAGGAAATATATAAAATATAGAATAAAGTTTTGTATTCAAACTAAAACAGGATCAATCGATCAATCAATCTCCATAAACCACCGATTTATTTTAAATAATCATCAATTGCCAAATCTTTGCTGCTTTTCTTTGTCTGTGATAATAAATTAATATTTTGGGTTCCGACTGAAACGTTTTCAAACTAACCTTTAAATAAAAATAATCAAAGCAGAAGAAACTTCCTAAAAAAAAAAAAAAAAAAAATAAATAGAATTTGGTTAAAAAATTTTTTTAGAAACAAACTTTGATTTTGGAGGGGATTTTAATTTTATTGCACGAGGGCGTTTTTAAAATTTAAATATTATTTAAATCAATTTGCATGAACATTTGTTTTTATTGCTGCAGTGAGGCCTTCACTGACGCCTCGTTCCTCTCCTCCTGCCTCCCTTTATAATGTGTGTATGCCTGTGAGCGTCACACACACACACACACACACACACACCTGACCCCCTAACCTGCCCCACCTTCACAATTACTACATCAGAGGCGGTGGCATTCCTGCAGGTTATTTAGCAGAAGACCAAACTGAGGGCACGGTAATTATCGCTGCATTCAATTACTTCTCCATCAAACGACTCCCGGCTCAATATTTAGGGTTTTATTTATTTCTTTAAAGACGCCTGGTCTCCCTAAAGCGATGCGGAGACGTCAGTGTTTCCATTTAAAGCCGGAGACACAGAGAGGATTAAAACTGGCTGGAAATGCGGATTGTTTTAATTATGACCTCATTTGCATTTACCCCGTTATAATTAGAGGGGGGAGAAAATAAACACGAATAAACAAGCTTTTAAATAAAAGTGTGACTAATTCAAAATGAGAGAAAACAATCTGAAGTTGTTGCTGGTGTTTAAAAATGTAAAAAAATAAAACCTGACTCCTGTTGGGAATCAGACAGAATCCAGTAAAGCGGTGACTTAACGGATCTTTATTGGATGAACATGAACGTGACGTGTTTCTCTTTGAAGATACATTCAACATCTTACTGTCATTCCAGAGACTCAACCCACATTTCATTTCCTCTCCAGAACAAAAAGAAAAACACTCCGACTCCAATATCAAGCCAAGTGCTGCGGTTTCAAACAAGTCCAATATCAGAGAGGAGGCCAGCGTCGAGAATGTATAGAGGTTAGAGTAGTAATAATAATAATAATAGTAATAATAATAATAATAATATCCGGGACATCACCGGACAAAACGCCCAGAATAGTTCAGCATCTAGTTTTAGATTTTTTTATAATTTTTTTCCCCCTTGAGACATTTAAAATTGCCAAAACATTTTTTTTTTTTAAATGAGTAAAACAACGTTTATAAAAAAAAAAAAGCTGAACTTTATGGCCAATTTGTTCTCTTTGGAATATTTGGAAAGATTTACATACAGTTTTTTTTTTTTTTTTTTTTTAAACATCTTTTTTCCCCTTCCAAAGTGGTAATAAAACAATTTAAAATTCGGAAGAAAAAAAAAAAAAAAAAAAAAACACCAACTAAAAACATGGTCAATGTAACTGACCCAAATACATATTTACATATTTCAGCTCCTCGACGTCGCTGACTAAAGATCTCTGTCATCCTAAAATAACCAGTTTCAGAAATAAAAACTATACAGGATTTGATTGGGAGGTGAAGAGGTGAAGATATTCCTCCCGTCCAGAAGGAGTCGGGTTGAAATGACTGTCGTCATCCAGTGAGGTTTGAAAATGAAAAAGAAAAACATTTTGACGTTGAGGGATTCTCCCTCTTTTTTTTTGGTTTCTTTTTTTTTTTTTAAAGACGTGGAGGACGAAAAACAAAAAAAGTCCGATTGCTGATCTCGTGGTTCATAAACTCTTTTAGTCTTTTTTTTGAAAAACAAGCTAATCTGGGAAAAGAAGAGGAGGAAGAGGAGGAGGAGGAGGGAGCTGGCGAGCAGGAAAAGGGGGCGGGGCTTGATCACAAGACCTGGAACCTCCAGGAGGCCTGGTCCTTGTAGTCCAAGCAGTCTGTGGAGTTAAAGTTGAGCTTCCACGAGGAGGCCGCAGTCTGCTCTTTGTAATCCAGGCAGTCGGCGGAGTTGAAGGCCAGGCCGGAGCCTCCGTAGGCCTGGTGGTGGTGGTGGTGGTGGTGGTGGCCGGCCGACTGGCCGATGTGGTGGTGCGGGTGTCCCGGCATGGAGGAGGCCGCCATGGGGCTGAGCTGGTGGGGGTGGTGGTGCGAGTGCATGGGCGCCAGGTAGGAGCTGCAGTCCACGCCGCTGAAGTAGGAGCCGGACGGCGCCGGGTAGCCCTGGCCGTAGCCGCCCGCCGTCTGGTTGTAGGACATCGGGTAGGAGGTGGCGGCGGCGGCGCCCGGCATGGAGCGCTGCATGCAGGAGGCGTTGGAGGCCGGGCCGGGGTCGGGGAGCGGGGCCGCCGACGCGGGGGGCGGCGTTGGCGTTGGCGTTCCCGGGGGAGATGGCGGGGCTCCAGATGGAGGAGACGGCGCCGATGGAGGTAGAGGAGCCGCCGCCCAGCGCCGCCGCCGCCGGGCCCGAGTGGTTGGCGTTGGCGCCGGCGGACGACGAGGAGGACGAGGACGCGCTGGAGACGGCCGGCGGCGTGAACTGCCCGCTGCTCTCGGAGCCCGTGCTCTCGCGGGCCGGGGAGGACTTCTTCTTGGCCGGCCGGGCTTTGGCGTTGCTGCCGCTCTGCTGCTGCTGGCGGCACTTGGCCCGCCGGTTCTTGAACCACACCTAGAACCCAGAGGAGCGCAGGCCGGGAGTTAGAACCCAACAAAGTAGCTGGAACACTCCCAGAGTACACCGCGGAGCTAAATTGAGGGTTATTAACCCACCGAGGTTCATTTCCTACCCCGGCCCCTTGGCTCGGACCGGCCCGCGGGTCCAATTTCATACCCGGTAGACGGCGCTTAGATAACAGGCGATTGGGTTTCACCACACAGAAGGTAACTCTAGAGCACCGGGAGGGTCGGATCATGTAGAGCATTTAGTTTCACACACGCATTCTGAGAATAGCTCATTGTGTGTGTGTGTGTGTGTGTGTGTGTGTGTGAGTGAGAGAGAGAGAGAGGCCTTGGTTTCCCCCCTAAAGCCTTTCAAGAGTAGTATTTGTTCTACGTTGTCATACAGCAGCCAGTTGTTTGTGCAGTATTTGTTTGGCATATCCCACATTTCAGATCAAATTACTTCAGTTAGGCCGCATCAAATAATCATGAAATAGTCGATCGAGTCAGATTACAAATAAGATTTAAAAACCATAAATCGTTTTGTTTACATCCATGTGAACAGTTTTTTTTTTAATCTGAAACTCTTTGTGTTTCGACGGTGATGCGAGTTCTGACAGGAACCGAGGTGCTAACGAGGAGATTGTATAAATAACCACGACACGTGAACGCAACCCTCCCGTTACACTGCGCCCTGGTCACCGGTTTAACGGAAATAACCCGTTACAGTTAAAACAGTTAAAACAGTCATCCCATTAATTAGTTTAATCCTCCTCCTGTTAGAATACACAATAAAGTACGTTTTAGTCACATTTATTGGTATAAATACCATCAAATATGTATCAAAATATGACTGGACAAGTCGGCTCATAGCCTGTTAGCTAACAGTTAGCTAGTTGTGTTAATTAGCACGTAATGACGTCATCGGTCAGTTCGATTTATATGAAATTTATTTTATTTAAATTAGTTTAAAACTAAAGTACTGCTCTTAAAGAGGGAACAAATAAAACAATTTTAATTAATCATAAATAATTAATTGATTTTATAGAAACGTTAGGGTCAGTCTGCGGTGACGTTAAAACAACATGGCGCCGGTAATGGCGTCCCAATAACAACGTCGTGCGGTGGGTTTTCATGGCGTCTCTCTTCACCTGGACTCTGGACTCCGGCAGGTTGATCTTCAGGGCGACCTCCTCCCGCATGAAGATGTCCGGGTAGCGGGTCTTTCCGAACAGAGACTCCAGGATGTCGAGCTGCGTGCGGGTGAAGGTGGTCCGCTCGCGGCGCTGCTTCCGGGCGGCGGCTGCGGGGAGACGAGGGACGTTAAACACCTCAAAAACACTATAAAAACGTTAAAAACACCTCAAAAACACTATAAAAACGTTATCAACATTTCAAAAACACTATAAAAACGTTATCAACATTTCAAAAACACTATAAAACGTTATCAACATTTCAAAAACACTATAAAAACGTTAAAACCACCTCAAAAACACTATAAAAACGTTATCAACATTTAAAAAACACTATAAAAACGTTATCAACATTTCAAAAACACTATAAAACGTTATCAACATTTCAAAAACACTATAAAAACGTTAAAAACACCTCAAAAACACTATAAAAACGTTATCAACATTTAAAAAAACACTATAAAAACGTTATCAACATTTCAAAAACACTATAAAAACGTTATCAACATTTCAAAAACACTATAAAAACGTTATAAACCACCTCAAAAACACTATAAAAACGTTATAAACTACCTCAAACACACCATTAAACGTTATAAAACACCTCAAACACACCATAAAAACATGTAATAATATATATTAGTGTCGTTATTAAGCGAGAAAAAGTATTGTTCATTTTTTGCTATAGTTTTTTTTGGATAAAGAGAAATCACTTAAAGCATATTTAATATTTCCTTTTAAAGTGGAATAAAAACCGTAGAAGATAAACAGTTTAATTACTAAATACCACCTGAATGTGAAGACTATTAGACTAATTACTTCAGGCTATAATTAAACATTTTATTTGACATGATTTGTTTGTTGCCTTGCTGGGAACTTTTTGAAAGCCATCCAAACCACACATTAACATTATTATAATAAAGAACTAAAACAATAACCACTATTATTATAAATAATAGCATTATAACAAATAACGATGTTATTGTTGTAATAATAGAAGAACCATACCAATAACATTCATTTTAAATATGAATAGTAGTTATTCTAAAAAAGAACATTATAATTATGAGAGGCCGAACAGCCAAAATCCATCTTTATTATTTTGTATTATTATTATTATTATTATAAAGAACCATAACAGCTGTTATTATACATATGCAAATAATAAAATAAACACAGATAATAACGATATTATTATTAGAGGCCTAACAGCCAAACACATCATTCTGAATTTGCAGATATTTTAGTATTTTTCTCCATGACGTCTGGAGCTCTTGCTGGTCCAAACTGAGTTTAAAAAGAGTGTGCGTGTGTGTGTGTGTGTGTGTCTCTCCTACATGGGTAGCCCACGGACGGGTGCAGCAGGTCCATGGCCGCGCCGCTGAGCCCCAGGCCGCTGACGCCGTAGGGCGGCTGCTTGAGGTAGGACATCATGCTGCAGGCGCTCACGGATCCGCCCAGCTCCGGCCAGTGGGTCGGCTTCCCCCGATGCTGCAGCTTGACGGAGCAGGGGAAAGATCCAAGAACCTGCAGGACACAGCGGTCAGCCAACAGCACAGAGACGCACTCACTGCGATGTCTTCTATTCGGCATCCTTATGGTTTGGTTTCCATAAATAAATAAATAACATTGTGATGAATTAGTGGCAGCAGAGAGATGTGAACGCGTGAATTAGTGAAATAAATCACATTGAATCCCTTCAGGAATATTTTTAACTCAAGAAAAACCTGGAGGAAAAGAAAATATATATAAAACACAACCGACGTTACTTTTTTTTTTTTTTTTTAACTCAGACCAAACTGCGTTCATGTTTTCATCTTTTTAACTTTAATTTAAATCCTGATAGGATGAAAGGTGACGCAAGTTCATGAGTTTATTAGTCAGAACACACACGTAATGTTTACACATGTATGTCTGTTTTATTGATCAGTGCACCTGCAGAATATTACCTTTATTTGTAATCTCACACATGTTGTAAAGACTATTTTAACATGGGCTTTAAATCCTCTTAATAATTAAATCAAAATGTTTCGGCCTCCATTGCGTAACGCAGCCCGTCAGTGATGTTAAATAATAGATTACTCCACATGTTTGTGGCTTTTAGGTCAAAAAGAAAAACGCTGAAAGGAATTCATCAGGATTCAAATTGAGAATAAAAAACACAGAATTGTTTATTGTTCCGTTTAGTTTTTCCTCAGGTTTGTTTTAATGAGTTTTTATAGTAGAACAAACATTCAAAGTAGAGAAGTCTTATGAGTGAAATGTGTGTTTAGTGTGTAGGCCTGCACACACACACGCACACACACACACACACACACACACGCACGCGCACATAAAGATGGATTATGATGTTTGATAATCTATAAAATCACAGCTTGTCTGAAGTCTTTCTGTTGGTTTCAGGTCGTCAGACTTTGTGTGTTTTGTCCTCAACGAGCTCCCGTAGATCAACAGAATAAAAACACACTAAACATTTAACTAGTTTGTCAAATTAATTAACTTTTAGTCTGCTGTTATTATTCATTATTTTAACGCTCAGGAGAAAAGAACCAAACTTCTTAGTAAAAAAAAAAAGTGAAATATTTTCCTCACGTCACGATTTTCACCAAATTAAAAGACGAATAGTTTCTTTATATTTTAAGTGAAGCACAAATATTGTTGTCATTTGATCCCGGTTGTTATTAATTATGAGGCTATAATTTATAAAAGGCCCAGCATACTTTAAAAAAAAACTTGTTTGTTGTAAATACAACTGAATTAAAGACGACTTCTTTTGGGAGAAAAATATAATAATTCCTCATCCGACTGCAGAGAATAAACTAAATGCATTTTAATCCTAATTCAACAAAACATGTAAACAAATGAACATGAATTCACTTTAAAAACGCGCTGATCATCCGGACGGAAGCTTTCTTTAAGGAGATGAATCTAGAAACTGATCACAAAGTGTGATGTGTAATAAAACAAGTTTAAAACACACATCAGTGTTTAGTTTAGTTAACAAAGAGCAGGTCCCGGTGCAAATGAAGTCCATTAGAATGTAGATGAGAGCTCCGGGGGAGCGCGTCAGAGGCTCTTATCTGGAAATAAATTAACAAAAAAACACAAAACACGCCTCTCCAATTATCTACTAAGTGCTTCAAACGCTTTAATGGCCAATTGCTCTCAAATAATAATAATACAAATAATAATAAACTCGCAGGAATGAATTGGAATAGAAATATGAATATTATCTAAAAAGGAAGGAAGTTGTTATTCACTGATTTCTCCGCTGAAGAAACGCGCAGAGCTGCGCACTGGAGCCTCATGTCGCAGTTTAAACGCAGAGGACACGTTTGAAAAAGTGACTTTCTACACTTTTGCGCTCCTGCTAATGGCGCACACTTTAAAGGCGCAGAGAGAGAGAAGAAGACTCGTTACCTGGTGTTACTCCCTCCTCGTCTCCTCTCTTCCTCCACGAGTCGCGAGCGGCAGTAAAAATAAATTATCCAGCAGCGGGAAGTCTGCGGGGCTCAAAACTCACGCGGCGGCCGACTGGCTCAAAAACACACAGCAGCGCGCGGACGGGAGCGGCATCGCGCAGGAATCACGCAGTCTGAGCGCGCGGGGCGGCGCCGCGTCCTCGGTGCGGTTCCGGGTGCTTTTCTGCAGCCAAATAAATCAAACTCATTTGCTTTCAGGGGCTCGTGGCTGCCTGTCAGAGAGTTAAGGTGATTTCTGGAGACGGATGGAGATTGATCACCTTCCCTCCGCCCCGCGCCTCTAAGAGCTGAGGACACCTGCGGGCGCGCCTCCCGCAGCCAATGGGCGCGCGGGCCCGCGCTGACGGACGGCGGGGGCGGCCTATGGGGCGCCGCGGTGGCAGCCGGGGAAAGACACGCCCACTTCCCGCCCCCTCCCCTCCCGGTCTCGGTCCCGAGACCAGAAGAACCAAAAGAGACGAAAAGATGGAAATGTTTCAGGCCTGCGGGAGAACGCGGGTTCACGTGCGTCTAGAAAACACGGAATTTAAGAAGATATTTTATAGAAATATTTTATTTTGTATTGTTTTTTTGCACGCGGATGCAACGGAAGCATCGAGTCCGGTCTAATAACTACATCATAGCTTCCTTTCCCAGCAACTAAAACGTTTTTATTCTTTAATCCGAGCCGCTTTCTGGCTCCTTGAACGCCTCGTTTCCTCAAAGCCGTGAAGGGAAACGCGCTGAAGGGGACGCGGCTGTTTTCAGGGGTAAAAAGTGTAAACGGGGTTTAGTTTGACAGAAAGCTGCATTTTATTTTATTAACAGCAGAAAAAACATTTCATGCAACGCCGAGAATTAATATTACGATGTTATTGTTTACGGTTTATTCCCCAAAAAGGAGGAATAAAAAAATAAAGAGGAAAGAAGTTACATTTATCCATTTTGATTTTATTGTGATACACCCCCACCCCCTCTCCTCTCTCTCCACACACACACACACACACCAGTCCTCATGAATATTAATGAGGTCTAATCCCCATTTAGAATTACATTTGAGATGGTTGACGTAAAGTTTAATAGGGATAGACCTCAAACCCGCCGCGGAGGAAGAAGAAACATCAGCAGCAAAAAGCTGCGGCCACTGAATCAAATCCTGCACTTTGTGTGTCGATGTGTTTTTAAATGTGTTTTTAACCCACAACACGAAACAAACGGGTTCTTTTTGCGTCAGGGGGTCGCAGCCCGGCGCGGATCTCCTTTGTGGATCTCTGCGTAAAAAAAACACAAACTTCTGTAAACGAGGCCCGAGCTGAGGATGGAAATGACATATTTACGTGTGTGTGTGTGTGTGTGTGTGTGTGTGTGTGTGTGTGTGTGTGTGTGTGTGTGAGAGAGAGTGAGAGAGAAGAGGAGGAGGATCAAAGTGGAGGCCTTAAAAGACATCGACGAGAGCACTTTGACAGAGAAACTTAGACATCAATAGTCGACCAGGTTGTGCGTGAAGGCCTGATGCTGCTTGAGGGCACCTGAACGCACCAACACGCACGTAAACGCACCTAACACACACACACACAAAGTCTATCCATGACTTTGTGTTTTTTACGCACGAAGTCAAAACGTAAAAATCGGAGCGATGTGAGAAAGAGAGTGAGAGTTAAATCTATAACGAGGTGAACACATGAACAGAGGTGACGTACAGTGATAAATGTGTCGTAAAAGGACGTGTTTTAGGGCAGTGGGAGGTTTGTGTTGTCCGCCTTCTGTTGGAGGTCAAAGACTTTTACGCACCGTTTTTTATTTATTTATTTCCACCACATCTGAAGTCCGAGCAGTCAGAGGGCCCGAAATACCACCACCCCTCCACACACACACACACACACACACACACACAGTTAAATTATGCAAAAAGGCCATTCAACAAATATGGCCCTCGCAACACAAAAGATTGGTGATATTCTGACATTTCCTACATTTCCTGTTCCCCTCCTCCTCCTCCTCTCTGGATGGGAGTAGAACCCATGAGATAAACCCCCTGAACAAGTATCAAGTTATCAAGTTGCACCAACCTTTTGTAATAAGAGTATTTTGTCTAATCCCAAATTGCAGTTGAATTTTCCTTAATGCTGAGCTGGTAAAGCCTGGATTAGGCGCGAGGAGAGGAGGGGGAAGTTCCGTCCCTTCAGCGGCGGGATGTGAGCAAAGGGTCTGCGGGATGTTGTCGCTGCTGATTATTAAAACCAAGATGCAGAAAACACGCAGAGTGTCGCAGCCCCGGCGCCGCGCGCGGAGACCCGGGCTCCCTCAGGTGCAGCTCTTTCTTTTTTTTGTGTGTGTTTGGAGAGGAGGACGGAGCGGAGGCCGCGCAGCACCTGTGAGGCCAGAGACATCAAAGCGAGGAGATAATCCATTCTGCTGAAGAGCCGCGGCGCGCAGCAGCGGCGCGCGCTCACCGAGGAACGTCTCCAAAAGGCTGGGCTCGTGCCTGCTGCTTCACCGGGAACGTTACCGAGGTAAGACGGGACATTCTGCTCTTTATTCACCCTGGAAATACATTTTTATTTTATTTATATATATATAAAATAAGTTTTATTTTCATGAGGACTTTACGTAATTTTATTTAATTATTTTAGTAATTTTAAGAGGAACAGACGTCAGAACTTTAGGAGTTAAAGTTAAGTTTTACGCAGGAATATTTACGAAAAATCTACAAACTAAAACTAAACTAAATTATTTATGTAACTCGTTTAAATCCGCGCAGAAGAGACGGGAGCTGGGAATCATTTTTAAAGGTTTCCTCACACACACACGCGCGCACACACACACACAGTCCTCCACCGTGTTGGTCTCTCTCCGCTTTTCTTCTCCACATTACGCGCCGGAATACCAAGTAAAACAAAAAGCGCCTCGGGGTGAGGTGTGTGTGTGTGTGTGTGTGTGTCTCTCTGTGTGTGTGTGTGTGTATATAAAGTGCACGTGCAGAGAAGAAAACGAAATCAGCAAATTAATTTGTGAGAGTAGCAGAAAGGCCGGGAGGACGTCTGCTGTCACTCCGGATCTGCGCGCTCCATCGGGGACGCGCGGCCGCCTGCGGGGCGCGAGGAGGCGCGGAGGGTTTTTCACCTCCGACTTCAGAAAAGTAGTGCACAAGGGCACATTTATAGGTGGTGGAATATTACTTTCCTGCATGTGAAAATTACTATTATTTGGTTATGTCCCTCTCGTGGTTGCGCGTGACCGAGCGCGTGACCGACCCCCTCGGAGAGGAAGACAGAAGAAACATCTGCTCGGTACAAAGTGATTCCTCTAATCTTTCCTCGGAGGAAGCTGCTCAGCGCCTCAAACAAACTCAACAAAAAAACACCAATTTTAATTTATAGACGCGCGCGAGTCTCGGGGGAATTGAACGCATCACACGCGGGATGTGATGCGAGGCCATTTATGAGCGTTTCAATAAGTTCACGGGCCAAAGAAAGAACGGTGAAGGTGGAGCGACATGTTTAGATATCTGGCAGAAATTACAATTATATGAATAAAATCCAACATGAAATGTAATAAAACAATCGTGTGAATTCAGTCACGCGCCGGGGTAAAAACAGGCCACGCGCCGTCTGGAGTATGAAATCATAAGGACTTTATTATTGAAGGTGGGTTATGACACTGGAATAAATAAACAGGAACACTGAGCTCTGCGGAGACATTTCCTCTTCTTCAGAACACAATAAATACAAACCAAAAAGTTGTCGCGCAAAAATGACGCACGTGAGACGTGATGGAGTTTCACTTACAAGCAGCTTAAAAAGTACAAATGGCAATAAATAATAATATATATCTTTTTTTTGTTTTTGACTGAATGAATCCTGACAAAAAAAAGAAGCATTTTGAAGCATTAATCAGAGCAGTGACGAAAAATATACAACATGAGAATTATTATCTTTTTTTTCTTAAACTAATTCTTTCTTTTGGTAAAACTGCTTTCAAGCAAAGACAAAAAAAAAAAAAAAAAAAAGAAGCAAAGTTAAGATTTATGAACGCCCATGTGAGATATTTTACACGTAAAAACACAAAAATAAAAAGATACAGTCAAGTAACGAAGGAGCTTGAAAACTCTTTTCTTCTTTTTAAAAAAAAGTCCAACTGCAACGTCGTCTCCTCCACATGAGGAAAGGAAACAAGGAAAAAGGAAACGTAACCCCCCCTCCCTCCCTCCCATTAAACCCAGTTGTGCTGTACCTCAAGCCGACTGGTCTCACATTCAGAGGCGTCTCTATTCTTAACATCTCGTACCGCTCAAAGTGAAGAGTAAAGTGTAAAGTTTGAGTTCATGAAGTCTCTGCGGTTCATTTGATGGAAACAAAAACAACCGGATCAGGATTCAAACAGAGGAGCCACTATCAAATCATAATAATATCCATAATCGTGATAATAATGACGGTACATTTCTTTTATCGGCTACATGTGTCGGTTGTGTTTCACTGGAGGACGCACTTCTCCTCTTTCTTGGCCATCTTTCCTTTGTTCTGCTCCAGCGTTCTCTCCAGGTGCTCGTCCTCCTCCTCGGCCCTGAGGGGCAGAGGTCAAGAGGTCAGGTGTGTAAGGGGGAAGGTGGTACACACACACACACACACACACACACACACACGCACACACGTCGGTGCCACTGTACCGCCTGTCAAGTGGCCTAACGCCAGAGGAGAGCAGGGATCCGACCTTTCACCCTCCTGGCACCCTGTTGGCGAACGGTGCGGCCAATCTGGAAGAGACACACTGCCATGCCGGTGTGCCGGCAACATGCCGCCGCCATGCCGGTGAGCCGCCGTCATGCCAGTGTGTCGCCGTCATGCTGTCATGCCGACATGCTGTCATGCCGCCGACATGCCGGTGTGTCGATGACATGCCGCCGTCATGTCAGTGTGTCGCCGTCATGCTGTCATGCCGTCATGCTGTTATGCCGCCGACATGCCGGTGTGTCGATGACATGCCGCCGACATGCCGGTGTGTCGAGGACATGCCAGTGTGTGGATGACATGCCGGTGTGTCGATGACATGCCGGTGTGTCGATGACATGCCGGTGTGTCGATGACATGCCGCCGACATGCCGGTGTGTCGAGGACATGCCGCCGACATGCCGGTGTGTCGAGGACATGCCGCCGACATGCCGGTGTGTCGAGGACATGCCGCCGACATGCCGGTGTGTCGAGGACATGCCGCCGACATGCCGGTGTGTCGCCGACATGCCGCCAACATGCCAGTGTGTCGCCGACATGCCGCCAACATGCCAGTGTGTCGCCGACATGCCGCCAACATGCCAGTGTGTCGCCGACATGCCAGTGTGTCGCCGACATGCCGGTGTGTTGCTGCCGGACGAACGCAACTCTCTACGTCTACGGTTTCTGAGAAACCTTCTGGAAACCGTGTGTTGGACGTCATGTTTTTAGACCGTGTTGTGTGTCAGGAGGATTGTGGGTAACTTGTGTTGTGTCAGGAGGATTGTGGGTAACTTGTGTTGTGTCAGGAGGATTGTGGGTAACTTGTGTTGTGTCAGGAGGATTGTGGGTAACTTGTGTTGTGTCAGGAGGATTGTGGGTAACTTGTGTTGTGTCAGGAGGATTGTGGGTAACTTGTGTTGTGTCAGGAGGATTGTGGGTAACTTGTGTTGTGTCAGGAGGATTGTGGGTAACTTGTGTTGTGTCAGGAGGATTGTGGGTAACTTGTGTTGTGTCAGGAGGATTGTGGGTAACTCACTGTTTCTCCTGGGCGTCCAGGTCCCGCACCAGCGCGTCCCGCTTGTTGACCAGTATGACCAGTTCATCCAGCAGCAGCTGCTCCCGTCTCTTCTGGGCCTCCGTCTTCTGCCAGTCTGCAACCACAGAGACACCAGGAATTAAACTCTTCACCGGACGCTTTTCTCTTTGGACCGACGAGGTGGAGACGAACTAAAGGAACGTCTCTACATGAACTAAAGGAACGTTTCTACATGAACTAAAGGAACGTTTCTACATGAACTAAAGGAACGTTTCTAGAAGAACTAAAGGAACGTTTCTACACGAACTAAAGGAACGTTTCTACACGAACTAAAGGAACGTTTCTACACGAACTAAAGGAACGTTTCTACACGAACTAAAGGAACGTTTCTACACGAACTAAAGGAACGTCTCTACACGAACTAAAGGAACGTCTCTACACGAACTAAAGGAACGTCTCTACACGAACTAAAGGAACGTCTCTACACGAACTAAAGGAACGTTTCTACACGAACTAAAGGAACGTTTCTACACGAACTAAAGGAACGTTTCTACACGAACTAAAGGAACGTTTCTACACGAACTAAAGGAACGTTTCTACACGAACTAAAGGAACGTTTCTACACGAACTCAAGGAACGTTTCTACACGAACTAAAGGAACGTTTCTACACGAACTAAAGGAACGTTTCTACATGAACTAAAGGAACGTTTCTACATGAACTAAAGGAACGTTTCTACATGAACTAAAGGAACGTTTCTACATGAACTAAAGGAACGTTTCTACATGAACTAAAGGAACGCTTCTACATGAACTAAAGGAACGCTTCTACATGAACTAAAGGAACGTTTCTACATGAACTAAAGGAACGTCTCTACATGAACTAAAGGAACGTCTCTACATGAACTAAAGGAACGTCTCTACATGAACTAAAGGAACGTCTCTACATGAACTCAAGGAACGTTTCTACATGAACTCAAGGAACGTTTCTACATGAACTAAAGGAACGTTTCTACATGAACTAAAGGAACGTCTCTACATGAACTAAAGGAACGTTTCTACACGAACTAAAGGAACGTCTCTACACGAACTAAAGGAACGTCTCTACACGAACTAAAGGAACGTCTCTACATGAACTAAAGGAACGTCTCTACACGAACTAAAGGAACGTCTCTACATGAACTAAAGGAACGTTTCTAGAAGAATTAAAGGAACGTTTCTACATGAACTAAAGGAACGTTTCTAGAAGAACTAAAGGAACGTTTCTAGAAGAACTAAAGGAACGTTTCTAGAAGAACTAAAGGAACGTTTCTAGAAGAACTAAAGGAACGTTTCTAGAAGAACTAAAGGAACGTTTCTACACGAACTAAAGGAACGTTTCTACACGAACTAAAGGAACGTTTCTAGAAGAACTAATGGAACGTTTCTAGAAGAACTAAAGGAACGTTTCTAGAAGAACTAATGGAACGTTTCTAGAAGAACTAAAGGAACGTTTCTAGAAGAACTAAAGGAACGTTTCTACATGAACTAAAGGAACGTTTCTACATGAACTAAAGGAACGTTTCTAGAAGAACTAAAGGAACGTTTCTACACGAACTAAAGGAACGTTTCTACATGAACTAAAGGAACGTTTCTAGAAGAACTAAAGGAACGTTTCTACATGAACTAAAGGAACGTTTCTAGAAGAACTAAAGGAACGTTTCTAGAAGAACTAAAGGAACGTTTCTACATGAACTAAAGGAACGTTTCTAGAAGAACTAAAGGAACGTTTCTAGAAGAACTAAAGGAACGTTTCTAGAAGAACTAAAGGAACGTTTCTACACGAACTAAAGGAACGTTTCTACACGAACTAAAGGAACGTTTCTACATGAACTAAAGGAACGTTTCTAGAAGAACTAAAGGAACGTTTCTACACGAACTAAAGGAACGTTTCTACATGAACTAAAGGAACGTTTCTACATGAACTAAAGGAACGTTTCTACATGAACTAAAGGAACGTTTCTAGAAGAACTAAAGGAACGTTTCTAGAAGAACTAAAGGAACGTTTCTAGAAGAACTAAAGGAACGTTTCTAGAAGAACTAAAGGAACGTTTCTAGAAGAACTAAAGGAACGTTTCTAGAAGAACTAAAGGAACGTTTCTGGAAGCGTCACCTCGGATCCTCCGGGAGAGAAACAGTTTTTGTTTTGTGGACGTTAAGGACTGTAAGCGATCTGCTCGGACACTTTGGTTCTTAACCTGCTGGACTGTGGAGCCTGTATGGACGAGTGTGTACACACACTCCGGCAGGTTGTGTGTGTGTGTGTGTGTGTGTGTGTGTGTGTGTGGACCCGAGCAAACACACCTTGAGGATACTGTTGTGTGCATTGAGGAGGAAACGCTGCTCGTAAAGTCCTCAATCTTAGTTTAAAAAAAATAAATAAAAGAATTTCTTTCCATAAAGTTTCAGTAAAATTCATCTTCATCCAGTGAAACTATGTTTCTGTTTCCATTTAAGAGTCAAGACTCTTCCTCTCATGAAACATGTAAATAAACACAAGCTTCTAAAAGCCCAAACAAACAAACAAACAGGTGAGCCCTGACTCCCGTCTCCGTTCTCCGGGTCTTTGCAGGAAGCGGCCCCACAGGGTCCAGGTGGGTCCCTGTGAGGCCCTGTGGGTTCAGGTGGGTCCAGGATCCAAATCCCCTCAGCCTCTCCCTGGAGGGAGGGAGCTTCACTCCCCTGGGGCTCAAGTATCCGCCTGGCGCCCTTAGCTCCACATTCACCCAACACAACAACAACTAGTTTGTTTACCTCCTTTCTCTTCAATTAAAACAACAACAACGCAGCATCTATTCAGCTCCTTTTACACGAAATGGCACAAAAAGAAACGCAGTTTAGCCTGAAACTCGTCCCGCTAAACCCTCCATCTTTATTATATAATAATAATAAAACCCCTCCATCTTTATTACGTAATAATATGATGATATAATAATAATAAAACATCCGAGAGAACTCAAACCCAGCGGACACGCCTTCACCTGCATCAATATTTAACCGCCTATCGATTCCAGAATAAAAGGAATGTTGTAAAATGTCACTCCCAAAATAAGTGTGGCTTTATTAAAGCCACAGTAAGTTGAGTAAAATTGCGGCAGTCGGGCTGTGTGTGTGTGTGTGTGTGTGTGTGTGTGTGTGTGTGTGTCACGCTGGGCCCAGTGTGTTGGTCTAAAGGTCTGCTCTCTCTCTCTTCATCGGGCTCTCCGCTCGGCCCTTTGAAGTCGACCACAGAGCGAAATGAACACAATATTTGTCGCTCTAGGTTCCTCTCTTCCTTTCCTTCCTTCCTTTCCTCTTTTCTTCTTCTCCTCCTCAGAGAAGCACATTTACTCTCCGGCTTCGACAAATAACTTCATAATAAGTGAATAAGAATCTAAAGAGCAGATGAGTCATCATCTTGAGATAATTGTGAGCCAGGAATGTGAATCCATATCCGCCATAACTCCACTCTCTTTCCCACAATCCTCTCTTTCTGCACAAGGCCGGCCCACAAAAAAAAACACAACACAGAGAGGTATGTTAAAAAAAAAAAGCTTTCTTCTTAATCCGGCCCTCCTTCTCCTTCAGAGCACATCTCAGCCAAGAAGCCAAAGTCCTGGTGGAGAGGTGGGGGTCAGGGGGGGAGGGGCTGAGCACACGGCTGTCAATCAAACGGCACAGAGTCCCGCCCCCCTCATTAGGAAGGTAAACAATAAAGAGAGCCGATGAGAGACCAGGCAACACCAGAGCATGCTGGGTAACCAGACACCCGGGAACAAACAACACCGCCTGCAGCCGCTCAGAGCCCCGCCCACCGGCTAAGCCCCGCCTCCCCCAGAGAGAGAGAGAGGTTAAAGACTGGGAGGAGGGCGTTCGAGCTCACATGGTGGGGCGTGTTCAGATAACCCAACGGTAACCATGTGAGTCTGCACAAGGCACACAAGAATGCGCAGGTTCAAATCCCCATGAACGCCCCCCCCCCCCTCTCTCTCGCCCCCAAATTTATTCAAGAGAGCAAACTGGTCCAAAGCCTCGTTCTCTCAAAGCGAGGAGTCTCTCTCTCTACAACGATGTGACATCAGAGGATTCAAAATGTTGAGAAAAAGCCCAAAACTTTCTCCTCTCGGCTCGGCTCTTGTTCTTCGGAGAAAAGGCCTCAGAAAGCCGATCTGGCCGAGACAAAAACAGAGAACAAAGTCGACGGAGAATCAAAAACTCAACGGCTAACGGGAGATTTGATCCTCCGCCACGTCGTAAAATCTGTTTTTAGAAACACGACTTTAAAGATTTTATGTCTTCAGGAGCCAAAGAGCTCGAGGATAATAAATATAAAGAACGTCACGTTTGATTCCGGGACACGGAAGTTCAGTCAACTACGTGACATTTAATAGGAATGCAGCTAAACATATTCAACAATAGTTTCTATGTGCGTTTCCCAAGATGTCGATGAGTCATCATCTTGAGACAAACTGATTATCAAAAGTAGCTGCCTATTGATTTAACAGTTAAAATTGAAGCTCGAGTCATCCTGTATGAGACCAAAATGAACAAGTTAAGAACTTTATCTCTTTTTTGTGCGTCACCTGAACGAAGCGGCACAAACCTGCAGACGCATAATAAATGCAAAAAGACGATATTTATTTTCTGAAACACTCCCAACGAGTCGT
>JBAMJR010000280.1:65000-80000 GCA_038501785.1 Myoxocephalus aenaeus | reverse complement strand
AATCTGTGTGTGAATTCAGCTGCTGAGGAGGAAACCAGTCACACACACACACACACACACACTGGGCCGCTGCGTCGTTGGCAACAAAAGGCGGCCGTGTGTGTGTGTGTGTGTGTGGACACCGGTGAGTGTGTGGACATTTGTGATACTCTGAGCCAGCAGATGTATGTAATTTCATTTAGGAGGGTGGAGCGGGGAGGAGAGAGAGAGAGAGGGAGGAAAAAAGAACGAGCGAATGAAAGAAAGCTTCAGGATTTAGCGGAATCGGGGGCTCGTGGATTACTGTAGTCAACTTTGAAACGGACGACACTCGGAGGGGGGATAAAGCGGCGCTGACAGGTCATTGTGCTGCCTCCAAGTCAAATAAAACAAGCAAATAATAATGGCAAATATTAAGCTCCTGTGACATTGTGGCGAGGCGGGCTGGAAGACGAGGGGATTATAAAGCTATATCCCCCACCGCTAGCCGGCTGCAGCCAGCAGCCAACCAACGGCCGCGTGTTATGAAAGGAGGGAGGGGGGGGGGGGAGAGGAAAGGAGGAGAGGTCAGAGGAAAGGTAGGCGAGGATAGGAGGGGAGGAAGGGAGGACGGTGAACGCGGAGGCGACTGGAGGAGGGAACGAGGGCGAGCAGGTGAGCCGCTTCAAAGCCGAGGAAAGGAAGAAGGAGGGAGGACGGGTGGCGCCTCGACAGCTGCTCAGCATCCTCCCTCCTCCTCTCCTCCTCTCTCAGGGTCGACCTCTGACCTCCAGGTCCTACCTGACTCTTAAAGAGACAGAGGTGCGCCTGCAGCTTCGTCGTTTGTATATTAGATAATGGAGAACTTTATGATTCATTTGGGGGAGTGGCATTTATTAACAACACACCCTCCGGTACAGTAAAAAGTATTTAAGTATAGAGTAATGTATTTAATAACGACAGCTACGTCAAAACCCAAATATATAAAAATTACAGGCAGAAAATCCTTCCATTTTTGTTTGATAAATTCTTGAAACGATTAGTTATTAATCAATCATTGCTGCAACCGTCAACCGGAGTCTGTTGCTGCAAGCGTGCAGCAAACTACGGCAACGTACAATCATAACACAATAAAATCAGCTACAAGCTGTTTGTGTTTTTTAGCTGCTGCACTCATGAATGAACGCTCGACTGCGGGGTCGAGGGTTCGCGTCCCACTGGAACGAACCCCCGTTTTGATGAAACTGCATCCGCTCGTCTCGCGGCGTCTGTTGAGAGCGACGACAACAACAACAAGCGGGCGTTGTCGTTTTGTGCGAATACAAATGGTGTGAATGTCCCTGGCACGGCGTCTGTGTGAATCCGGCCTTGGCTTCAGAGGAGCTGTGGATCCATGCCGGCTCTCAGGGGGGGGCCATCTTGGATCAAAGCGTCTGGCGGCTTGGCAGGTTGCATTCTGGGTCTCGCCGCTTGCCTCGCGCGCCATTTCTCGGCAAAAAAAACCCAACATCTACCAAACCGGAGCAATAAGTTCTGGCGCCGGCTCGCCGTTTGATCAGGACATCAAAGGATTGGTGCGCGTGTGCGGCGGAGATACGAAGGGTTTCCCTTCCTGCGGGAAACTTTAATCGTCATTAATATCATGTTTGGTGTCGCCGCAGCTATCGATGGTGGGAAACACACCGAGATACAATCAACTCGACAAAGATACGACAAAGATACACACATCCCGACTATCTGATCTCTGCTTTCTCCCTCATGGATGCGACGACGTGGACGGTCGGCGGCGGCGGCGTGGAGGAAGAGCGCCGTCCTGAAGGTCAGCGAGGGTCAACGCGCGTTTGAACGCAGCCGCACGAGAGTGAGAAAGAAAGAAAGAGAAACGGAGGGGAAGGAGAGGCGGGGGTGAAAGGACAGCGTGGGCTTCTATAGCCAAATAAGATTAAGATGGCTATCTGGGCCACTGTTGCATTCAGGGGAGATAGGAATAATGAAACCCACCCCGAGGTGGTCAAACGGCTGCTGCTTTTTAATTAAGTGTCTCATGCTACGATGCTAGGTCTCACACACAAAGCATGCAACGAGTAGTTTTAGTTTAAATGGACTGTTTTCTATTTATGCCCAAAGCTGAATAAAGCTTCTTTTTTTTTTAAAGCATTTGCTGAAAATGTTAATTTGACGGCAAATGTATTAATTTTGGGACCTTTTGGTGACTGAAACAGCCACCAAAAGGTCCCAAAATTAATACATTTGCCGTCAAATTAACATTTTCATCTGTGGAATGTCAGGAAATGGAGAAGAAATGCCTCTAAAACCAAGATGGCGTCTTCACATCGCTCCAAAACCCAAATGTGTTAAATTAATATCGATCAAGAGAAAAGGAGGAAACATTTTAAGAAGCTTGAAGTAGCAAATAATCGGCACGTTTGCGTTAAAATAAAATCACTTAAACCATTAAATGATTATAGAATATTGATAAAATGACTAATTGCTTCAGTGCAATTAGTCATTTGAGGAAACATCCGTCGATACCGGGGTCAATACTTCGACCTTTACGTTGCTTTGCGGCCTCAATCGGCAGAGTGTGAACTCCAGGTATTCGTGAAACATTATGAATTAACTGGAGGAACAGGAAGTCCTTCGTTCTCTTTGCCTCCGAGGAGTTTAGATTACAGCGACGCAGAAAGAGAAACATCACAAAGCGGAGATCACAGCACGCTCGTCTCATTTCTTATCCACCATTCTGCCATTTAATCCAATAGCTGCTAATCCAATTTGTGTATCGGACATGTAAGAAGGAAGGAGGAGGAAGACGAGGAAGAGGAGGAGCTGAAGTTTATTTTAGGGACGATCAGCGGGGGAAATCGGCGAAGACGAAAGCCGAAGACGCATGAAAGGAAACGTGGAATATCCTCCAGGAACAAAAGGGAACAGGATGGACATTGTTTCCCGTGATTAGGGGTAAGAGCTCGTTAAAAGGCCGTCACCGCGGCGATGAGAAGATGCGCGACGAGGGGGCCGGCCTTAATCAGAGAGGACGGAGGGGGGGGGGGCGCTTGATTTAATTAACGTGAGGAGTCTCGTTTTATGGCAGGGAAAACTAACTCCATGTGGATTAAATAGTCGACAATGTATCAATGTTACACTTACACGTTTCTCTTAAAAGCAACAGTTGCTACAGTTGCTACAATTTGCAACTCGGCAACATCGAATCCCCCCCTCTCCTCTACATTTCACGTGTGATTCCTCGGCTCTCGGCTCTTGTGTTCGCTCTCTACTGGAGTGCTGCTGAGGGGCATTTCTTCTTCTTCTCCTCTTTCCGGGGGAGGCTTGTTCGAGGCCTTTTTAGCCGCTCTTCAATGGCACAATGGGTTTTTTCGGCGTATAGAGCAGATTCCTGCTTTATTGAACCTGTGTATAATGTCTGGTGAATGGAACACATTAACCGATTCACACTCACCTCTTTACCCCCCCTCTCTCCCCCCCTTCTCCCTCGAATAGAAAAAGGAGAAAAGTGAAATAAGAAAGAGAAAAAAGAGAAACCTTCTCTCACACTGAGGCACAATGACTGCCTTTTCCACCGGTGTCATTTGTCAACCACTGCTTGCTTTACAGCCAACAAAAGACCAGGAGGTAGGAGAGAGTGTGTGTGTGTGTGTGTGTGTGTGTGTGTGTGTGTGTGTGTGTGAGAGAGGGGGAACTGGGTCTTTTCCATAATCATAAGTGGGGCTGCATAATAACTTGTTTCTAATTGTAAGTGTATAAATGTTGAATTAATCATCGTATGAATAATCACAGGATATCAACGTAAAGATATCGGAGTAGAAATGATCACCTGTTCAGGTGATGAAGGTTATTAAAATAAAAAAATAAAAAAGAATCAACAGCCACAATGATCCATAACTATGATCAATAGTAAATGAATATAAATATGAAATAATCAGTCAAATCAGCGCCTCAATATCTGCCTGATGTTGGTCATGATGAAAGTAAACAAACATCACCACTTTGTTTACTTCTGTAAACATTAAACCAACATAACACAACATGGAAGAAATATGTTTAATAATTCACCGTTATGTTTGATTATTAACTTCACGTCCCTGAAACCTGTACAACTTTAATAAGGTTATGAAGAGTCTATATAATTAATAAGTGTTACAAAAATCAGGAAGTTTGAATAAATAAACACACAAAACCTAATTTTTCTTAACTATTTAGAATGTATGAACGTGAACACAACATTATTTTAACCAGCTACACGTTTTTGACACGAAGACGTCGATAGTTTTCGTAACGACGTCGTTGGATCGATTTAAAAACGGGCCCATCTGCGTTCGGGGAGGATTCTGGGAGCTCTGACACCGGAGACGGGGTTCAGGTCCTCCGCCTCGTCGGTTCGGTTTAGACTCCGTTCATAAAAACAAACAAACAGTCTTCTGCTTCAAGTCAATATTTAAACAAGACCACAACGAGTCCCTCTGAGCGCCTCGTGAATAAACGCGTTGCAGAAACGTTCAGTAGCGTCGCTGCTCTTCTCCAGGAGACTGAACAGCTGTATCTTCGGTTCATCATTATTACGACAAAAGCCTCTTTTAATGAGCGGGAGAGTCCACATGCAGCGCGGCACTGTTCCAACACGCGTGTTCAGAGACCCGCCGGAGAAAACCACAGGTTTGTCCTGCTAATACGTTTCCTCTTCTCATCCACACACACACACACACACACACACACACACACACAGCCTTGGGCAAACAGGTTTGACCTCAGAGCTAACAGTAGGCCAACCTCCCGACGCCTCATTCCTCCACCTCAGAGGTTAAGAAGAGGCGGGGGCTCGTTCAAACAGAGTTCACATAATAGACTCACTCTGGAGATGAAATGCTCATACTGGGAGTCTACACTTTATACACACACACACACACACACACACACACGTTATGTTGCTTGCTTGTGTTTAAATAAGAGAAGTCATTTTCCGTGTTTAAGTTGCGTTTCCTTCACAGTATTTATTAACCACCAGGTTGCTTAACGGGGTTTTAAAACGGCCTCAAACGCAGACGTTTAAAAACAACAATACCACGTTGTTGTTGACCTGGTTGTTGGTGCCGGCGGCCGTTATGACGCCGATACCCGTTATGAGCCGTCAGTCGGCCCTGGAGGTCGTTTTAAAACGAAGTTTAAAGAGCGGACGAAGCCTCGGACTCGTCTCTGGTCGATGAAACACCAGATTGTTAAGAAAACAAAAACACAAAGCTTTTTACAAGAAGTCCTAGAGCCATTAGGGTTAATATTACGCAACTCATTCAACTCTTCTTCATCTTAGTCACTGTTTTATTTACAGTTTCAGTGTTTTATCTAAATGACTAGGAGTAAAACTAACGGTCATATTTCTGGAGTATTTTTCTGTTCGTCTGGCAGAAGCAGCCAAGCTGTGACAATCACACAAATACAATCCCCTCCTCTATCTCTCTCTCTCCCCTCCTCCCCCTCGCCCCACTCCATCAAATTGTGTTTTTGCCACAAATCAATAAACATTATCAGAGAGTGGCAGACTATGGGCTGGTGGAGGCAGCCTCTGTCTGTTAAAGCCCAGACCGCCCGTCTCTATCGCAGCCCGGGTGAGGAGGCCAGGAGGAGAACGGAGAGAAGAGACTAGACGGAGAGAAGAGGAGAGACAAGAGAGAAGGAGAGAAGAGAAGGAGAGACGGAGAGAAGAGGAGAAGAGACGAGACAAGAGAGACGGAGAGAAGAGAAGGAGAGAAGAGAAGAGACAAGAGAGAAGGAGAGAAGAGGAGAGATGAGAAAAGAAGGAGAGAAGAGACGAGAAGAGACAAGAGAGAAGGAGAGAAGAGAAGGAGAGAAGAGACTAGACGGAGAGAAGAGAAGGAGAGACGAGAAGAGACAAGAGAGAAGGAGAGAAGAGAAGGAGAGACGAGAAAAGAGACTAGAAGGAGAGACGAGAAAAGAGACGAGAAGGAGAGACTAGAAGGAGAGACGAGAAGGAGAGACGAGAAGGAGAGACGATAGAAGAGACGAGAAGAAGAGACGAGGAGAGGAGATAAGAGAAGAGACAAGAGAGAAGGAGAGAAGAGAAGGAGAGACGAGAGGAGAGACGAGAAGGAGAGAAGAGAAGAGACAAGAGAGACGGAGAGAAGAGAAGGAGAGACGAGAAGAGACAAGAGAGAAGGAGAGAAGAGAAGGAGAGACGAGAAGAGACAAGAGAGAAGGAGAGAAGAGAAGAGACAAGAGAGAAGGAGAGAAGAGAAGGAGAGAAGAGAAGGAGAGAAGAGGAGAGACGAGAAGGAGAGACGAGGAGAGGAGACGAGATAAGGAGAGACGAGGAGAGGAGATAAGAGAAGGAGAGACGAGAGGAGAGACGAGAAGGAGAGACGAGGAGAGAAGAGAAGGAGAGACGAGGAGAGGCGATAAGAGAAGGAGAGACGAGAGGAGAGACGAGAAGGAGAGACGAGGAGAGAAGAGAAGGAGAGACGAGGAGAGAAGAGAAGGAGAGACGAGGAGAGAAGAGAAGAGAAGGAATCTAAAGTGAACGCACGACGGACGCAGAGGCAGGAAGTGGACCGTTGGAGCGTTTCCTGTCGCACAAAGAAAGGAGGGGAGAACTGTCAAAGTGAGCGGAGCGGGAAAATTAAACAATAATCCCAAACGCTGCAGATCACCGTATATTAACCGTATATTGACCTACGACCTCCATAACTAATGATAAATAACTCCTTCGCTCCCTTTAGCGAATCAGAGGATTCTCAACGCGTCCCCACTTGGAAAAGGGAAAACCAGGAAGGGGGAGAGCGACCTGCCGCGCACCGTTTCTCCATTACGTTCTCGTGTGTTCATCACCTCCATTACTTTAGGAGCCGCGTTGCTGAAGAGGAGGAGGAGAGCCGCAGAATCCAGAGCTTTTTTCTCTTTTTCCCGCGAGGGCCAGAGCACTTCAGGTAATTAATAAAGCAAGAGGGGGGCCGAGGAGAGGAGCCGGAGAAAATGAGAGCGGACGGGAGTGTGTGTGAGAGTGTGAGAGTGTGTGTTTTTGCTGAGACGCCTGATTGGGGAGCTCACCTGCCGATACCCCCTAAAAGGTATTTCATTAGCGGGCCTTTTTCATTTTTTAAAGCAGAGGAACAAAGCCCGGCCTCCACTCCAGCTCGCCGGGCCCTCCAGGAGGCCCCCGGCGGCGTGCGGGGGAGAGCGAGGCCGAGCGGCGGGCGAGAGGAAGAGGCCATTCCCCGTTCATAATCTCATGACAAAAGGAGAAAAAGGGCATCATCCTATTAACAGCGTGATCTTCACCGGCTCCTTTCCACAGGGGGCCCGTCTTTTATGATCAGGGCGAGCGGGTGATAGCTGCTGCTCCCCATTAGGGAGGGAGAGACCCCGTGCCGGGGTGCTGCCGGGGTCCGGGTTCCTATTCCCCAGAACCAGAGCCTTTGGTTTCCGTCAATGGGACCAGTGGTGCACTCTGGGAAAACATCTCCCCCGGTTAAACTCCTTTGACTCCTGAGCACCGCTACATCCGGTAGAGCGTCAGGGATCAGCCGCTGAGGGACCGCCTGCTTTTAATATTGAGAAAGCTGCAGCATCACCTGTGTGGCCCTCTGTGTGTGTGTGTGTGTGAGTGTGTGTGTGACCCGGATCATTTATTTATGTGTAAAGCTTAGTTTAAACTCGCTGTTTGTGAGGTTGTGCAAATAAGTTCACAGATAAAAGCACCATTCACACGTTTATGGATCATACAAAGAAGGCCAATTTGTTTGTTTTTTAGATTTAAATACATATTTTGCAGTCGAATTAAATTCTTCCTTTACGGGGCTTTTATGAAGGTAATTAAGTAGTTTATGAATATGAAATATGAGTTTACAGTAAATTACATTCCCTCTTCTTGGTGGAGGATATTTTCTGTCGTTTTGTTGGTTACACTCGTCGTCTTATAGGTTTGTACAAACAAACAATCAATAAGTAGATAAAGTATTTGGATCTGTTGCCAACGTCAGCAGGTACTAAAGTTAAGGAAAAGAGACGTGACGCGTTTAAAATGGCGGGTGAAGGGAAAGGTTTTGTTTTCTGAGAGAAAAGATTAGTCCGTCTTCTGTCTGAGTGTTTTGTTTTCTGCTCAGCGGGGGAGCTTCGCCTCCAGCTTCAGGTTACACAGGGGCATTGTGGGAAGAAAAAGAAAGAAGGGTAGCCGGAGCTGGTAGGCTCGGTGTTAAAAGGTGCTTCATAAATGTGAATGTAACGTATCCTTTGTTTAATTCTCATATGTTTTATTTCTGGGTGTGTAGCTTTAACGCAAGAAACGCTTCCTCCTCGTTCACCAGTTCCTCTTCCACTCCCCGCATTCTTGTTAACTTAATCGTCGCCAGAAAGCCGTCGGACCAGTTTGACTTGAGCTCGTTTAGAAATGTGGGAAGCTCGCACTTATTCTAAGCGTCGGTATATTAAATATTTTACCAGAGCTGTGACCTCAAGTTGACTTTAAAAAGAACGCACATCACATGACCGCTGGCGGTGTAAACAGGAAGCAGGTTTTTTCTGCACACGGCAGTTGGGTTTAGTTGCAGAAAACACTGCAGAGGAGGAACGGCAAAAAGAGGGGCCGGAGATTTCTTCGCCGGGGGGGCCGACGACGAGGTGGAAGCGGAGGAGGACGCGGCTGAGACTCCTCGGTTTACGCCGATCCGTCCTCTTCTAAAACTCCACCGCCGTGCGAAACGCTCAGTGTGAACGCAGCAAAAGACGCGCGTTTAAAAATGGAAACGTCGCCGTGTGGGCGTGGCCTTAGCGGAGAGCGCTTTATGACTTAAATTAAATAGACGCACACGTTTTAAATAAGTCAAAAACCAAAATAAAACACTTCTTTACTTAGTTCATTCCCGTGATGAGTGAGTGTCAGGTACTGAAAGCTAAACGCGCGGTTAACTTCCACTAGTCTTTTCAAAATAAACTTCTTCCTTCACGGGAAACTTCTTCGTTAAGTTTAGGAAAAGATCACGCCTAGAGTTCACGTAAGGCACGGAGGCTCGGAGGTTACGGGACGAATAAATCAACGGCGGATTCCTGGAGGAGAGACCGGTTTTGTTTGACCCATCCCAATTATGAATTATAGATTCCAGATGCTTTTGAAAAAGGACACGTCGTCTCTGTGACTGCGTGAGAACACGCTCACCCTCTGGCACAAAAGTCGGTTTAGTTAATTTAGTGCGATAGAGAGAACTTTGAGGGACCTTTAAAAAAGGTATGTCAAAGTACAGATAGTAAAGAGATGCACTGCTTCCAACCTGCCACACACACACACACCTCTCATCATCATCATCATCATCATCATCATCATCCTCCATTCTCCTCTGCAGCCCCATAAAAAGCCTGTGGTGACCTGGGTGTGTAGCTTATTAACCTCCCCATCAGTTCTTATCAGCCAATGAATAGCCCAGTCATCTGGCCCTCCTCCTGAATCTGAGGGAGGAAAATGTTCTCCTCACGTCAGGGCTATAATTCAATCCACACACAAATCATTCAAGGTGCGCACACACACTCACACACTCAGAGAGAGAGAGAGAGAGGAAGAGAGAGGGAAGGGGATCAGTGGCGGTAACATTTTGTCAACCTTGGTCCTGGTGGACTTCCAAGACCGGCGTGGAACAGATGTTACTGAATTTATCTACAATTGGAGGAAACAAACAGAAGGAGTGCACATGGTGTGTGTGTGTGTGTGTGTGTGTGTGTGTGTGTGTGTGTGTGTGTGTGAGGGCCAGAATAAATTAATGGCCGATTTCTCCCCTTGCTTTGAAGGCATTAAGAGCCCTCTTCTTCTCAATGTGCCGCGTTAAATGCTTTTCTCTCCTTCCCTCTCCTTCCCTCAGTCTCTCCCTTCTTTTTTTTTTTTTTTGACAAGCAGGGCCACCCAGCTGAAAGCGACTGATGCAAAACGCCAGAATAATCCCCCGCCTCCCACCAACACCACTCCGTCGACCACCACCCCTCCCGCTATCTTTAGTCTTTGACACAGTAGCCATTATCTGTGGGATTTAGTTAAAAACCAAACCTTCATGTATTTGTTCGGCCCTGGGTTCGTTTTCTCCTGACTGCTCTGCTCGAGTGCGGCCGGATGGCTGGGGGAGGGCTTTTATTTTACTTTGCTAGCATGAAGAGGAGGGCTTTTATTTTACTTTGCTAGCATGAAGAGGAGGGCTTTTATTTTACTTTGTTAGCACGAAGAGGAGGGCTTTTATTTTACTTTGCTAGCACGAAGAGGAGGGCTTTTATTTTACTTTGCTAGCACGAAGAGGAGGGCTTTTATTTTACTTTGCTAGCACGAAGAGGAGGGCTTTTATTTTACTTTGTTAGCACGAAGAGGAGGGCTTTTATTTTACTTTGCTAGCACGAAGAGGAGGGCTTTTATTTTACTTTGCTAGCACGAAGAGGAGGGCTTTTATTTTACTTTGCTAGCACGAAGAGGAGGGCTTTTATTTTACTTTGTTAGCACGAAGAGGAGGGCTTTTATTTTACTTTGCTAGCATGAAGAGGAGGGCTTTTATTTTACTTTGCTAGCATGAAGAGGAGGGCTTTTATTTTACTTTGTTAGCATGAAGAGGAGGGCTTTTATTTTACTTTGCTAGCATGAAGAGGAGGGCTTTTATTTTACTTTGCTAGCATGAAGAGGAGGGCTTTTATTTTACTTTGCTAGCACGAAGAGGAGGGCTTTTATTTTACTTTGTTAGCACGAAGAGGAGGGCTTTTATTTTACTTTGTTAGCATGAAGAGGAGGGCTTTTATTTTACTTTGCTAGCACGAAGAGGAGGGCTTTTATTTTACTTTGTTAGCATGAAGAGGAGGGCTTTTATTTTACTTTGCTAGCATGAAGAGGAGGGCTTTTATTTTACTTTGCTAGCATGAAGAGGAGGGCTTTTATTTTACTTTGCTAGCACGAAGAGGAGGGCTTTTATTTTACTTTGCTAGCACGAAGAGGAGGGCTTTTATTTTACTTTGCTAGCATGAAGAGGAGGGCTTTTATTTTACTTTGCTAGCACGAAGAGGAGGGCTTTTATTTTACTTTGTTAGCATGAAGAGGAGGGCTTTTATTTTACTTTGCTAGCACGAAGAGGAGGGCTTTTATTTTACTTTGTTAGCATGAAGAGGAGGGTCTTCGATGCCATCGAACTGGATTCTGCTCCGAACGCTAAACAACTTAAAAGTCTTAGCAAAAAAACACACTAAACTGACACACAGATTTTACACACACACACACACACACACACACACACACACACACACACACACACACACACACACACTATTTTAATTGCCCCGATTAATTAATTAAAGCTTTGTTTACACGAAAAACATAAATGAGGCGCGAGCTACGAGCTGCATTATTCTCTGAAACGCCGGCGGGCGGACAGACAGAACGTCCTGTGAAGAAGCAACAAGACGGCAGAACGCCAGAAGCCGACATCAACATCGACAAGGCCGAGGAGGAAATGTAATTAACTGTAAACTCGTATCTCACATTCACGGAGCGTTCGCATTCAAACGAGCCTTCTGCAGAGGGAAAAACGCAGAGTATTAAATGCACCAGAGAAGAAACACAAGAAGGTTAAACATCTTGCAAACAATGCAGATATTCATTACCTCCAAGAAAGAAAAAAATCCTCTTTTGTGTAAACATACCTGGCGAATAAATGGTTCTGATTCTGACTGTCTTTGTAGAACCGTGTGTTACAGGGAACTGATGTTTGAAATGAAAAACACTTGAAATAAACACCATCTACGAACCCTCTTGCTGACCTACATCTGATCTCATGACAGTTATTACAGATAAAAAATAAAAAATAAAAAAAAAGAGTGAATCCCGGTAAAAAGCTGCAATTTATCACATTAAAGAAAATGCCACCGTTACCATAATAAACCGGTTGTAACGTGAAGCAGCGCGTCTGATATCAAGGAGGATGAAGAGAGCGCGACTGCTTTCTATACCGACTGTTTCTTCCTCTCTGAGAGCGGCGTTATGGAATCACTGTTGAAATGTGCAGATAAGCCCGGGCTCTGTGGGCTAAGCTAAGGTTAAGCCAGGTGGTTTAGCTCCCCGAGTGTGTGTTTACACACACACCGAGGTGTGAACCATTTGGGGAGCTTAAGCGGGGCGGAGCAACACGAGTTGATTCAGAGCTAGTGTAAACCTCGCTACCTGTTGACGCTGTTAATTGGGACGGCTTAACACAAACGTCAGCGTGCGGGTAAGGTAACACACACACACACACACACACACACACACACACACACACACACACACACACACACGGTATCAAACCACCAAACTCTAAACAGTCCTGTTAACTTTAATAACCTTAAAAAAAAAAAGTATTTTTTTGTATTATTTAATGGATATAAAGTTATTATATCGTTTGGACATTGAGCATTTAAAATCTCTCTCTGGATCACTTTGTTAAATACAAAAATGTTTTGTGGAAAAATATGTAAATATTGGTACAGAAACCTCTGTATTAATAGTGTAAAGAAATATTGGTTAAACTAATATGTTATAATCTGTTTAATTACAGTTATAAGCACTCTTGAATATCCTAAAAGCTTCACACAGTAATTACAGTAATTATAACACATTGTAAAGCATTTTATAATAACTTGTAAGGTTGAGTAGCATAATACTTCAGCATTCCATATTCATTCAATTATAATAATTGTTATAATTAATTATAGTGTGATTATAAGTGACTATAATTGGACATAAAAATAATCATTCAATCTTTTGCAAGAACACAACATGTATTTTCACTACTCCTCTTCAGAGTAACTTAGTTACATTATAATTAACTGTAAATGTATTATATAAAACATTATAACGTCTTATAACTATAGGAATTATAATCTATGATTCTTGCAAAAAAAAAAAAAAGAGTGAACAGTAATTGTGAAGTATAATATTTGACCTTGTAAAATCATTTTAAAATGCTAAATGTGTTTGATTACTGGTTTGAAGCTTTATGGATATTTAAGTGTGTTTATAACTATAATTATACAGGTATACGAGCAGATTATAACAATACACACACTTATGTGTGTATTGTGTTATAGAGCAAAACCTCCCACGAACGGTTAATGAAATGATTTAACTCCCTCATTTAGCTTTAAACACGAGGTCAACACTTTATTTTATTTGTGAAGGAGAGAGAAGACATTTTCTGAATGAAAACGAGAGAGAGAGAGAGAGAGAGAGAGAGAGAGAGAGAGAGAGAGAGAGAGAGAGAGAGAGCAGTGATCCTCCTCCTCAACCTGCTGACAGACAGCTGCAATCTTTTTAGCATAAGTGGCTCCGCCTGCTCCATTAGCAAAGAGGTGTGTGTGTGTGTGTGTGTGTGTGTGTGTGTGTGTGTGTGTGTGTGTGTGTGTGTGTGTGTGTGTGTGTGTGTGTCTCGACCCCCCACCTCCCCCCTGGGGTGGATGTTAGAACAAATTTGAGGGGTGTCATATTACATGCCTTGTGACAAGAGGAAGAGGGAGGTGGACGGTGAGTTTGCTTGATGATGAATTAATCTGCGGCCCGGTAATGTCTCCGCTAACAACATTAGTCATCCTCACACACACACACACACTAGTTACACAATCACTGCGTCCTTTCCTTCTTCCTTCATTCCTCTTCGCTCCCTTTTCCGGTCTGTCCTTACTTTTTAATTTTTGCTTAAGGGAAAAAGCTCACTCCAATATATAAAAACTCTTTAGGAGGTAAAGAAGAATTAAATCTCTGGTCGTTTAATGGACTCCCTAATTCCCACAGTTTGTAAATGTGTCGGCTGAATCCCTCGATCTGGAAGCGCATGACATTACGAGCCGCTAACTGCCACCGGCTGCAGCTTTGATTCAATACACACATGTAAAATTGCCGTGTTTAAATAGATATTTAAATGGAAATGTATTGGGGAAAGACAGCTGTTGGCATTTGTAGCCCGGAGTGCTCATTACAATGGGAAATGGGGAGGAGTGTGTGTGTGTGTGTGTGTGTGTGTGTGTGTGTGTGTGTGTGTGTGTGTGTGGGGGGGGGGTGATGACAACGGTAGCATGGCGAGCAGCTGTGTTAGCAAGTGAATGGTGTAATTACTGGCCGAACCTCTGTCATTAACCTGCATTGTGGAGAGCCACCGCGGCCGTTAGCATGAGAAAGGCCTGATTAATTGACTGCAAGGTTGAAATTCAATTATGTGGCCGGGGTCGCAGTTTGTTAACTAAATTGTAATCAAACCAAAACAACAAACAAGTAGTTAATAACTACCCGAGCTACGTGAGAATATTTAGATTTTTAATGTCCTTCAACATTAAAAAACGAATTCTTCAGCTTCAGCACGAAAACAAGACAATCAAACAATAAGCCCCCGAAGCGTTTTCATTTCCTGGTCTAGTGTGTAGTGCACGGCCCTCTGTGTGTGTGTGTGTGTGTTTGGCACATTGTGGTGGACGGGCTGCTGCACGGGGTCTCGGGCAGAGAGGCGGCTGATGAAAGCAATGGCGGGATGCTCCAATAAAGAGCAGATTATCATAAGCGGCCATTGTCCACCTCCTCCCCACTTACTCACCCCTCTGCCGAAAATGTTAATCGGGCCTATCGCTGGCAGGCTGAGGGAGGGGGGGAGGGAGGGGGGGAGAGAGAGAGAGAGAGAGAGACCGGTCGGCACAACTTTAACTGATTTAGAGGCGTGAAAAAATAAATAAAGCAAGTGACAAAATCATCAGGGAGGAAGAAAGATAAAGCACAAGCCACGATAATTCCTGTTATAGTTTACAAATGTAAGTCTCTGGGATGGCGAGCAGCTACACCATCCCTCCCTCCCTCCCTCCCTCCCTCCCTCCCTCCCGTTGACTCCATCCACCCAGCTCGTTTTATCTGAAGATTCTCAGACAATGCCTGGAGGATCCCGTTCCCTAATCTTCCTAAAAATCCCCCTTTCATCCCCACTGTTAAAGAATGTATGAAAGGCTGACACGGAGCTGGAGAAAAGAAGGGGGGAGAGAGGGAGAGAG
>JBAMJR010000280.1:37500-62500 GCA_038501785.1 Myoxocephalus aenaeus | reverse complement strand
AAAGTGAGGAGACAGAGATGCAAAGTGAGGCTTCATGTCAGGTCGATAAAAGCCTCCCACTAAGAGGAGGAAGCAGCAGTTCATCTCCACATGAGACCAACAGGCAGAACATCACCTGTTGGTGGAGCGGCAGGTAACGTTAGTGATGTCATACGGAGTCTGATCACATGATCAGGGCTCATCAATAATCACTGAGATCATTGATGAGGTGAGGATAGAGTTTAAAGATGTAGGAAGTTATTGTGCTGCTGCTCAAGAAACACCATTTGTTTAGACAGACAGACAGAGCGTATTCAATTTAAGAAAATAAAACAAGAAAGTGCAAAAATGCAAAGTATATGAAGTACGTACAGTGACTAACGACATACGAGAATAATAAAGAAATGTAGATGATCTTTTTGTGACGATAAGGAACCGGATCAATAAGCAGGAATCGATCTCGTGGATTCCAATTTAGAAATACGAGTAATGCATCTTCACCTGCGGTAAATAAAGCAGCGATCTCAAATCCTTTTAATCCCCGATGTCGGCAAATAAAACAAAAAAAACAAGGAGGTGAATCTGTGGTTTGGAGCCGCCGGTGAGGATGCCGGCCTCGTGACGCACGGACGGTCCTCCCGTCCCCCGTCAGATACCGAGTGCGGATAGGCCGCATGTGTAAAGTACATTAAGCTCTCCGGATCCCTCCTCGTGCCATTCTCCTCCCGTCGACTCGGCAGACACAAAGGCAGATTAAAGGAGCGCGCCGTAAAAACCCCCGTGTCAATCTTATCGGCTTCGAGTGCAATTTTTAAACATATGTTAATCTGCGAGAGCTAAAACTCATTCTCTCCTCCCTCTCTCTCTGCTTGTTTATCTCTTATCAAATGCGCAGTAGGTGAGAGGCGGCTTTGCGGCGCGGCTAAGTGCCATTATTTGGATAATTGCGTCCATTGTTGCCGGTTATACCGCTATTTGAAATGGGGAGGTGTGGTGTAAATAGGTGCAGGGGCCAGGTAGGTGGTGGTGGATTCAAAAGGAGGATTTTCACCAGACGGATTTGAATCCTCCTTCTGTGTTTTCAATGAGGAGCGTTTGATACGTGTTCTTTTTCTTTCCTGCTTGACAATACCTTTAGAAAACCAACAATGCCGAGGTCAGCGGCGTCGCGCGCCTCGGCGGAGACGCAATAACGACGAGGCGTCGAACATAACCGTGGAAATAAAGACGCCGCCGGAAAGCTCCGGCTTTAAGGTTACACAATAGTTAAAAAAAAAAAAGAAGAAGTTTGGCGCTACTTAACCCTTCTGGGTCTAAGGCCTTTTTCTCGATTTTACATAATTTCTTAAATTCACCTTTTATAGGCACTTGCATATCAGATACATACACATGTGTTACATCTAAAATTGCAGAACAATCTCAGCTCAATTGTCCTAAGGCACAAGTGTAAAGTGATAATATGGCCCTAAAGCTGAAAAATTCTTCATATCTCTTGTGAAAACATAACTTTACTCATGTGGACGAAACGTTTTGGTGATGGAAATTGGTTTACCAAAGGTCTTAGGTTCACAAAAGCAGTGAAATATATAAATACAATGGTAGAAACATGTAAATAAATGTCTAAAACCAAATTGTTTTTTGAGTAGAAATGTGGTCCGTCACATCTTTCACCAAAATGATAAAAATGGGACTGAGAAATGACTTCATACTGCAGATAAAGCTTCATGGGGTGTGTGCTAAGACAGACGCGCAATCATATTTGAGTGTTTCTGGAGTTCCCGGCTTCTAATACTCGTCTCATTATAATCAATAAACTCAAAATAAATATGTGCTCTGTTGCAGGAGGTGAACGTTCTCTGCTGCACGTGTGAAGGACAGCTCCCAGTGCTCCCAGTGGTGCAAGAATAACAAGTTCATTAGTGGAGGAGGGGGGCGGGTGGGGGGGTGGCACCGTAGGAATTCAACCCCCCCCTCCCCCCAGACCCGGCCTCTGATTGGCTGGCTGCGTCGGCACGGCGAGACTCATTAGAGCCCAGCAGTAATTAAGAGTTGTTAGAAAGTGAATTCTCCAACCGCAGATTAGAAAATTAAACTATTTACTGATTACATATTAATAGAAGACAACAATGGCGCTTGCCATAAGCTTGGAAGGCAACCAAGGAATAAATCTGTGTACTTAATTACCATAAACAATGGGGGCATAGAAATGGAGTTTTATGCACACTCCCTTCTGTAATGTGTCTGATATCAGAAGACACTTGACAATTCTTGTTCAATTATCTCTATTATTTAATGTGCTGTGAACTGCCTCTGAGTAAATAAATTAACCACCCCAATTACTTGGGATTCATCTGGGGAGGGCCGCGGCGTAATAGAAAATGCTGCATTGTGCCCAAACCAGGGGAGAGTAGGGGGGAGGAGGTGAGGAGAGGAGATGAGAGGGGAAGGAGAAAGAAATAGAGATTAACGGGGATAAAAAAAAAGGAATGTATTAAAAAGTGATGCAGAGAGGCTTGAGAAATATAGAAAGCACCGAAAAAAATAATAGAAAGTAACAGGATACGCTAATAAAACGGAGATTATTCATTACAGGGAGAGGGAGGAGAAGCAGGATGACGAAGCAGAAGCATGCAACATCAAAGCAGAGAGGTGGGTCCTCCAGGGTTTCTGCTGGCGGAGCAGAGAGATGGACATCAGCCGGTTATCCGTCGGCCTCGTAGCGCTGTGCGCTAACGTAGCGGTGTGCGCTAACGTAGCGGTGTGCGCTAACACACCTCGTATAAAAAAGGTCAGAATCATGCTCACAAAATAATCTCAATGTCTAGCCTTCTGTCAGCAAAACAGTTAAGAGAAATGTAATCGCAATGTCTCCTCTAGTCAAACAACGGCTCCTTTTTAAATGTCTTAAAACCTGCATTCTCTCTCCTGACCACCAGGGGGCGACTCCTCTGGTTGTATAGAAGTCTATATAAATGACTCTCCAAGGTGATTGACGGCTCGACACCAGAGACGTATACAGCGTCTCTACGTCGCTCCTCCTCAGTTCATGTATGGTCACTTCCTGTTCTCTGGTTGCAAAAAACAACAACATGGCGACGGCCGTAATCCAAGATGGCGACGGTAAAATCGCAGAACTAGGCTTCACGACGTCAGTCCACAAACCAACGTGTGACGTAACCAGGACTAGCTTCATATCAATCAACGACGCATACTTAAACAAACACGGACATCCTCTACTTCCTTGTTTTTGCACTATATGTTATATGTTTTTGCACTATGTTTATATGTTGTCTATTTTTTACTTTTTTTTTTTTTAAATGTGCACTATTCACTTTATGTTTCTGCACTATGTTTATATGTTTATATGTTGTTTATATGTTGTTTATATGTTATATGTTGTCTATTTTTTACTTTTTTTTTTTTTAAATGTGCACTATTCACTTTATGTTTCTGCACTATGTTTATATGTTTATATGTTGTTTATATGTTGTTTATATGTTATATGTTGTCTATTTTTTACTTTTTTAAATGTTGCACTATTCACTTTTTTTTCAGACGGTAGAGAAACATAATTTCAGGTCCTCTGTATGTTTGCACAATATGGAAGAAGTGACAAATAAAACTGACTTTGACTTTCTACCGACCTCTTCCTCATCTGAACTCTTGTTTGACACAACGGTGGAAAGTCGTGCCAAACTTTATTTGTGTCCAAGTTTTCCTCAAGAAAGACTTTCCTTCTGCGGTGCCGTAGCTTTAATGCACGACTTTGTGAATAATTGTAAATGATTCAACATTCATACTGAAGAGACGTTTATTGGCGTCAAAGTAAAAAGAGCTCATCAAGATTTGAAAGCAACATCGTGTGAAACGTCTTTAATTGCACTGTGACTTTGTAAGTCCCTAAATTGACCCAGGCTCTTGGACATCTAATTAAAAAAAAAGAAAAGGAGAATATATAAAAGAGAAAAGACTTGCTGGTAATTTATCTGTTTCCCACAAGAACAGAAAAAAGGGCCGGCACCAGTCAGATGTGATGGATCAATACCGGGTGTTCTGCTTACAGCCAATCAGCCACAACTTCAAAAAGCACACATTCTGGGTCCAGAGAAATAAGAGCAGCAAAAAAAATAATATAATAAATAATATCTATCATCTGACAGCCTATAGAAAGGTGACCTCGGTTGCGGGGGTGATAGAGGTGACTTCAGTTACCACCTGTCAGCGGCGTCTCGCTCTGATGCCTCCAGACCGCGGCCTAAAGGCACAATCCATAACCTATTGGATGAGTCTCTGGGATAAGTGCTGCAGAATGAGATATGGAAACAGAAATGCACTTTCGGGGGAAAGCGAGCGAGGTGGAAACTTTCTCTCTCTCTCTCTCTCCGTTTGCTGCGACAAGGAGCCGGCACCGGTTTTAAGAAAAAAGAAAAAGAAAAGGGTTTTGATTCTGTAACGAGCTTTAAACAATGACGGATGTCTCAAACTGTTCATGTTTCATTCATGTGCAGCACCGACTGCTCCAGTGTTACGGTACATGACACACACACACACACACACACACACACCGCACACGCGTGTTGCACTGCGACACATTTTCTCCATTTCATTCCTCACTACAAGGTGCTAAAAAACAGCCAAGGTGAACGTCTCCTCCTGATATGCTTTTATTATTTTGTCAGCCTCTTCCTTTTCTCGTGAATCATAATTTCCAGGAGGAGACCGCAGGGAAAGAGATATATATATATATATATAAAATTCTTTATGGCTGAAGGTGTTTGGAAGTTAATAACCTGTCGTCCCTTCAGATGGACACAATGGCGTTGGAAGAGGGGGAACACAACAAGCGGAAAGGGGAGATATCAGCACCCAACTGGGCCGAGGAAGGAGAAACCCAGTTTCCTTGACTAAAAAAAACCTCCTTTTCCATCCTCTCGTGTCGCATTTTTAAGGATTTTAGGGGCTAAATCCACCGAGGTGGGCACTGATATGTCAGGGAGGGAGCATGAGAGCTGCTAGTAAATTACTACAGCGACTGGAGCTACACTGAATGTTACACTTACTGGAACCATGTTTTTTTTTTCCTCTTCTTTCTTCAGCAGCATTCTCGGGACGGTTTAGGATCAAATGCGACGCTATTCTCCCATTTCAGTTGGGGACTTAACGGAGCCAAGGCCCCTCTTTTGGCTCGGCGCACTGTCTCATGTCTTAACAAGGCTTTACCCGCGGCCAAATCTTAAATAAAAAAAATAAAAAAACCTTCAGAATCTGGCTCCGTACGCCAAAAAAACCAGATTGCACTTTGTATGCGTTTGTGTGTGTCGTGGATTTGTGAACTGTGTCCGTGCTCATGTTGTGTTGCCTCGTGTTTTTTTTTTTTAAACTCACCCCCGTCTTTTCCTTATACAGCATATCAATGAAGGCCAGATATGTACTAAGGGAAGGAGGGTGTGTGTAGCCGAGCGTGGCAGCGCGCCGCTCAATAGCGCGCAGGCCGGCTGGCTGGCTGCGGCCGCGGCTGCCAAGCGGCTGCGAAGGAAGACTTTCGGCTGGGGCGCCGCTATCGCACCCAGTTATCGTTTCCCCCATGAAGGGCTCCCTTATCACCCCGGCCCAGAGAGGTCTCCCTTCTTCTCCTCCCATCCCCGAGACACACTCCTACTCTCCCTCCCTCCACACCCACCCTTCCCCTCCCTCCTTTCATATCCACCCAGTGCTCCGTCGGGCAACATTCAACTGAAAGGGGAGGGAGGGCTTCAAAGATTCTCCCACATGCATGTGGGAGTTTCTGTGTGTGTGTGTGTGGGTGTGTGTGTGTGCGTACGCTCAATTTGCCAAAACAGTTTTTCCAGTGTAATTGGGCTTGGGGTACCTGTGTCCATGAGATAGCGCAGCCTCTTCTCCACGCGAGCTGCTCGGGCGTCGATGTGCCTCTGCTCGCTCTCCAGCGCAGACAGCTCCCCAACCACATACTGACTGGTGTCTTTGAACGCCTTCTGTCAACCGGAGAGAGGGAGGGAGGGGGGGAGAGGGAGGTTATGAGAGAAAAGGAAGAGTCGAGCGATACGGCATTAAACAGAGACAGAAACAGAGAGGAACGCCGTGCAGAGGAGGAATGAAGCAGAAAGGTAAAAAGCAGCGATAGAAAACAAAAAGAGAAGGAAAGAAATTATTAAACGAGAAGTTGTGAAGCCGAGGAGGAGAGAGAAAGCGTGTGTTCACGAATCATCCAAACAAAACACACACAGAATTACTCCAGCAGGAGACGGTTTACTTTCACAATAAGAGATGAAAACAAACGTTAATCATCAGCTGTTTTTTTTTTTTTTTTATTCCTCTTTCTCGTCTTCAAACCACTTCATGACAAAATGAGCAGCGAAGCTTTCAGCGCCTCGTCAGAGAAGAAGTATTGAAGTCGATCTTTATTCACAAACGAGCAACGCGACACTTATTCTTAAATAAATATTAACCACGGCTTCGGATCAATAGCCGATTAAACATCGACCGGGAAGAAAGAAGTAGGAAACTTAATTAAACTCGTTCTCATGGTCGCCTGTGAACGTCTAAATAAAAATAAATAAAACGGACCGCCGGAAGCTTCAGGAAACTGACGTCCAGGTAGTTAGAAACACGCGTAACGCGCTGAGGGTTGTGTGTGTTGATGGATGTGATTGCGTGTGTGTGTTTCGGCGTTAGTGGTACGTGTGGTCGACCACAGTGAGCCGGCTGCATGAGGACGTTTCAGAATGATCCGCCCTAATAGTCTCCACATCTCTGTATGTTTCCCGTTATACATTCCTGCACACAGCTGCTCTTTAATAAAACAAAAATATAATTTTCAGTTTTTTTGTCGTTGTTTCCTTTTTTTTTTTAATATAAAGGTTTCTTGACTTTATTATCTCTCACTACGTTTATTGTTATGCAAAAATAGAAAATTGTCAATGAACCCGATTCTGAGTATATTTTCTATTCAATCGACCACCACTAATATTCAGTGACTCCACATTACAGCCACCGCTTCTCAATAGTGTTCCTGCACACTTTAAAAACAAGTATTTTAATATAAATTCAGATCAAATATTTGCAACCCTCAGGTTTTAAAAGTTTCCTGTTCTGAATATTCACACGGAGAGACGCAGGATGTTTAAAGAGACAGTAACCTGCAGTGTGGCAGGCTAATATAAACCTCACCCATTTCAGAAAAGTCTTTCTTTAAACTTCTCACACACACACACACACACACACACACACACACACACACACACACACACACACACACACACACAATCACTCCATAACCACACACACACACACACACACTCCATGTCTGACCCCTCTTCACCTCTGTCTCCTGACTGCTTGCTATTCTCCAGAGAAACTCCTCAGCGAGGAAAATGTTTATTCAAATTCACTACTGAGGATGCATCTGGAAAAAAAACATCTCCATTTTATTGCTGATGCACTTCATTTTTTTCTTAATGGGAACTAGTGAGCAGGAGAGAGAGGAAGTTTTATTTTTTCATTCCACCTAAGGCCAGCACTTTTCCCAGCGTGTGAGTGTGTGCACGTGTGATTTGTGCATGTGTTGATTCCCAGCAGCCCCTCCTCCTCCTCCTCCTCGCTCTATCACCATATTTTTCCTTGGCAAATCAATTTTACACATGATCAGCCCACTCCCCTTGCCGCGCTCGGCCCAGCCGTAATTAAGAGCAGGGAAATTACCATATATATTATATTAATGCAAACATCATTCAGCAGGTAATTCTTGGCTGATCGGGATAATGGAAAGGTTGAACACCCATTAACCCTGGGGCCCAGGCACTGGGAGGAGAGTGTGTGTGTGTGTGTGTGTGTGTGTGTGTGTGTGTGTGTGTGTGTGTGTGGAGGGTCGAGGGCTGCTTGCGATGAGAGATTCACCCTGTGGTCTCCAGTGGCGCACACACACACACACACACACACACACACACACTGAAATAATAGCATTCTTATAGACACACTATGTACACACAAGCTCAAACACAGGCTGAGTGTGTGTGTGTGTGTGTGTGTGTGTGTACACACTTGAAGGACACGTAGGCACACAACCTCTTTGCAGACACACAGCCCTAAATGGCAGCTGATATCTACCATTGTTATAATTAAAATCGGTTCGATCAATAGTTGGGTGTCTCTGTGGAGAAGGAGAGGAGGACAGTAGAGGAAGAGAGTGTGAGGAGGAGGAAGAGGAGGAGGAGGAGGAGGAGGAGGAGGAGAAGAGCTCAGTGATAGAGTCATCTAAGACGAGACAGGAAATCAAATAAAAAAACACACAAAATCTGCAGGAAAACGTAGACGCCGAACACGTGTATTGTTGCATGCACAACACACAAAGAGAGACGTGTGATGATGAGGAGGAGATGATGAGGAGGAGAGAAAAGCGACGAACCTCCTCTTCGAACGGCCGGCGGATGTCGAGGTCCGTCGGTGAACCCCGGTCCTCCTCGGCCCGCCTCAGGTCCTCGGGGACAGACTTCTGCCTCTTCACCTCTGGGTGGGACACGGTCACAGGGAGAAGATGAGCAGGTGGTCGGCGGCCATATTGCTAGAAATACATGCGCTTCAACGGCCGAATTTAGACTCGATGACAACGTCACCCTGCGACGGACTTTAGTCTCAGCAGGATTTGGATAAACTTGTCCCTACATTCGACTCGACTTCACAGATCTCCCTTTCTATTTATTTATGTTTTATTCATAGCGTTGACATCCGATCCTCAATCAATCACCACTAATATTCACGGTGACTCCACATTACAGCTTCCTGTCCGTCAAAAGGTTTTGAATAAAGCTGACAGGTTTGTTTCTGTTCTTCTGCGACTTCATGAAGCATCCGGACCCCTCAGGGTTTTTTTGTCACCAGATTCAAAACTAAACTTGAAGAATTAGCGTTCAGTTTTTGAAACTCTCCCTTCACCTTTAATTAAATCAAAGCGCTTTGAACGACCTCTTTGCCGTTTAAATAAACTCCCCTTAAGAGCCGAGGACGTTTCCCGTGACTTCTTTGACTCACTTGATTTAATATAGGCGAGGAAAGTAAAGGACGAGCCTCTGACCCTCAAAGTGCCAGTTAGCTGCTCTGTGCAAACACACCTCTCTGGGTAAACACTGTGTGTGTGTGTGTGTGTGTGTGTGTGTGTGTGTGTGTGTGTGGTTCCCTCACCTGGTCTGCTCTCCACATACTGGCTGAAGGACTTCAGCTGAGTCTTCCTGACTGCAGAGTCCTTGTTGAAGACCACCGGGCTGCGCAGCCTCTCCGTCGCCCGGCGCAGACGCTCGGCCCGCAGATCCTCAGCGTTGTTCTGAGGAAATGATCGAAAACAGGAACGTCAGAAGAGCGCCGTCAACAGTAGCTACTAGTAATCATATTGGAGTCGAGTCTACAGTATTTCTGGTGTATCTTTAAACAAATAAGAGGGTGGAAATAATTATGCAAAAAGTTGCACAGTCAAATAAATAAGTGCAACGCAAGAGAGGAAACATGTGTGTGCAACATGTCAAACTCAGATGTTGATGAACACATGACTTCAACAAGTGCGCACACACACACACACACACACACACACACACACACAGAGAGAGAGAGAGAGAGATCCACTCCAAACAACGGCTGCAGTAAAAAGATAAACAGTTGGTTAAACTTCCAATTACTACTGATTTAAAAAAACAATGCCAGCGATTAGTCCGCTGCCTCGTCTATTTTCTGTCAGCCTCTACCAGCCACTTAGATCTGCTCTCAGGCTTTTATTAGGCAGCCGGTTCAGGATTTCACAGCAGCTCTGTGATTATTGGGAACACGCACATTAGTGCATATGCAAACACACACTTACTGACGGGCCATGAGATACTCTCTCTCGCTCGCTCCCTCACTCATGAGAGAGACAAAAAGCAGGCAATTAACTTGACTTTCAACAAAACCCCGAGCCAGAAAATATATTCAGATTATGCAAAAAAAAAAAAGAGGAAAGAAAAAAGGAAACGCTATTGTTTTCAAAGTGAACATGTGTTAAAAAGCGGCACGCTCGCTATCAAAACCTGCGTGCGGAAATGCTTTATTACCGGGGGCAAAACCGAAGAAAAAAAAAGAAACCGACTCCGAGGCTAAAATTGACGCGGCGGCGCCGCTAATAAGACGACGAAACGTGTAATAAAGTCGACAATTAGGGCGAACGCGTTCCACCGCTGGAGACGGAGGAGCGAGGGCGACTAACGGAGACGAGGGCGGGGAGTTGTTAGTAGCTTCAGATTATTGACTTTCAAAAACAAAGTCAGCAATTAGTCCGCTCCCACTTTGTTCAGTCTGTTAGTCTCTTTAAAACCTCCCGTCAAGTCAGGATCCAGGGACATTTATTTATGAAGGGCTACACACACACACACAGCAAAATGCCCAATTAAACATTTTAAAGCATAAAGCCACAGCTCGGGTGAGGGAGAGCGTGCACGTGAGAGTGTGTGCACGTGAGAGAGACCGGAGCGGAAGATTTAAATGACTGATTGTGGAAGGAGACGAGCCTTTTACTTTCCTCAAAAAGTGTAAAATCACACAACACGCGTGTTCCATTCATCCAAGTTCATGTTAAAAGGTGCAACTTGCACATTTGAAGGAGTCACACAACGTCCAATGAAATGAGCTCATTGCTGCCGCTGATTGTTATTAGAAGTGTCTGACAACTTTATGGAAATAAAAACCCGTGTGTCGTGTGACCTGCTGCCGGAAGACAGCTGTGGAAACAGAAGGCGTTTGTTATCCGTGAATAATTAAGAGGATCAGAACCAGACTTTTCTGAGCGAAGGTGAAGACTAAGTGTTTTATTTCTCCGTGGGCTTCTTTCCATAATGTTGTCAGAAAGTTCCAACAACAACAACACCTTTTAGTGGACGTACAGTAACGATGCTTAGTTGAAAATAGAACCGATATGATTACATTGCAGCCCATCTAGCGGCGGCAGCGCTCTCCCTCAACACTGGATCCATTTCTATTATTTTACACAAAACATAGTAAAAAAGGTTGGAAAACACCAAAGTTACCGTTTAACCGTAGAACACTAACGTTCAAAATAGTCACACCATCACTAACGTTGGGTATATTTCACCCGATATAATATACTTCTTTTATTTGACCCTATAGAACGATAAACAGGTATCATGGGGGGGACCCTGGAAAAAAGCTCAAAATCGGGGGAAAAGTTAGGGAATCGTCAATAAAACCTTATTACAAATATAAATAAAGGAGCTATGAACTTGTTCTTCACTCATCCTGGGACATGTGACGTTAGTGACAGAGGATAAAACCCGGTTAGTGATCCTGGGTTAAGTCAGCGCTCCAGATCGACTCTGAGGACGTTTGATTCTCATAAAAGAGACAGAAGGCCAACAAGAGTTCACGTTTGTTTGCAGGAGAACAGCAACAAACACTGATAATTGGATGTCAAAGGACTTATTGGATTAATGTTGTTGTCCTTGTCATATTTCCAGGAGGAGGATTTTTTTATTTATTTTTTCATACATTTTTAGCGTGTCGAGTGGAGAAAAACTGCAAACCGCTGCAACATCTACAGGGAAGAGCAGATCCCTGGAGGCCCGATTAGGACCCCGAGGCCGCCTCCCCAATTATGACTTACTGTTTACTGCTGTGACGACGACGTGTTCGCTGGACGACAACCAGAAGCACACACACACACACACACACAGAGCACCTGCCCACTTGTCTACTCCTCTGTCTCCCTTTTACACTCTGGGACAAGCAGATATTGGGGTCCCTCCCTCCCTCCCTCTTTATCTCTTATCTCGGCCATCATCGCGGTGGCGGTGGTGATTCAGTGCTTTTGGTGAGAGCCTGAATGTGCATGCAGGGGGCTGCGTGACTAACGTCGCAGTCTGCTGAGCGCCGCATGCCCTTATCGTGCGCTACCGAGGCTGCGCATACACACAATCACTAATGAGTGTGTGTGTGTGTGTGTGTGTGTGTGTCGTTCCTGCAGGTCGTTCCACCCGCCTGAAGGACTTTTGGGAAGCCCAATCATCTAGGGACAAGTTTATTCTTTTTTTTTTTAAAGGACAGAAGAAGTCATACACCTGCATGACTATCTATCTATATAGATATATATCTACATCTATCTATCTATCTATATAAATAAAACAAAAAAAAAACAGTTAAGTACAAACAATGGCTAAATATTGCTAATATCTAGTTAATATTGCATGTAACTGGGATGGAGCCAATGGGTTCCAGTTGAGAACCGGTTCCTCACTCTTAATGCCTCCGAGGTTATAACAACGCTGGCATGTTTTTATGAACTCATGACTCATGACCAACGTTTACCGCTGTAACGCCTCGGTGCCATACGAGCTGAATAATGTGTTCACAAAGACGATCGGCTGATTAGATTATATAATAACTAACGTTCACACATTCATACTCTGACGCCGATGGAGCCTCGACCTCTGGAGGAGTTCACAGGGCAGAACCACACACCGAACGCACGCACTTTTTAGGGGTGAGGTGTTCTGAGAGGTGTCAACCAAAAGGTGATGGCTCCTTCTGTGCGGGTCACACACACACACACACACACACACACACACACACACACGGTCCTTTGGCCATAAAGGACTAAGCCTTTTAGGCTTTGAACACAAGAGGGTGTTTATGTGAATCGATGATCAAAGACACCCTGTGTCGCCATAAGCACAGAGGGTTTCACTTGTACCGACACACACACACACACACACACACACACACACCTTATTCCACTTGACATTCAAAATCAATTAAACAGATGTTAAGACTGGCCGACTACTTGCTGTCGACTCAATATTCACATCAGAAGACACAGACGCATGCAGCCTTCTCCACCTACCGACACACACACACACACACACAGTGAAAAGGTCGTAGTCAATAGAAGAGGACTGCTACGTGTTATGTAGAGCATTATGATGACAGTGTGTGTGTCCTGGCTGTAGACAGACTCATAGGGATCAGCTGTGTCTCACATGAAGCGGTCAAACTGACTGATGTTACACGAGGTCAGACGGCCGACAACCGGGTCAATCGGACCGGATTGATTGGACTGACCCTTTGATGGAGTGGAGAGGAGGAGGAGGAGGGGATGAAAGGAAGAGAGAGACAGAAAATAAAGACACCCAGTGGGCGCGTATGTGTGTACCTCCAGTCCTTCTGCAGGGCCGACCGGGGAGGCGGAGGAGGCGGTGGGCGTGGAGGAGGAAGAGGAGGAGGTGGAGGACGGGGACGAAGGGGAGGAGACTCCTCTGGGGCCGAGATCCACCTGCTTCTTCAGCTTCAGATCCACGTGCTTACTGTTTGTACCTGGAGCGAGAGAGAGAGAGGACTTAGTACACACACACACACACACACACACACACCTGTGGAGGGATATACAGTACGCTGTGTTTTCTGAAATGTGTTTAAACATGTAAATGAGGCATAATATTACTAAATATGTGCTAATTTGCAAACATTTACAGAAAGCGAGGCTCCAAATTACTAAAATATCATCTTGCGTTTGAATCATTACCAACTTTGTTGTTGTTTTTGGACTAAAAGCTAAAGTTGCTCCAAGAATAAATATATAATATTGATCATCTTCTCCTTTTCAGCACCTTTCACGTTAATTTTCATCAAAACTATAAACTGCAATTCACTTGCCAACTCTCCTCCTCCCTCCATCCCTCCCTAATTTGTTGCTCCCCATTCCTTCCCTCCCTCCCCCCCCCCCTCCCTCCAGTAGCTGCGTACAGCTTCATTTTGCAGGGACCGGTAACCACAGCTCCCCTGCCAGGCCAGACCACTGCACTGAAGGAGATGAAAGAACAGGAGGGCAACCGTTTCATGTGTCACCTCCCTCCATGACACACAAACCTGAACTTTGTCACACACACACACACACACACGTGAGGGGTTTCCAGGAGGAGGCGGGTGAATGAAAAGCGGAGCGTTTGCAGGATGAAGCTACTTTAGTGTTACAATCACCTCCATCCATTTCTTTCAAGAAGACACAGACATTAACCACCAACAAAGAAGAAAAAAGAGAAACAACCCCCCCCAAAAAACAAAAGGTGCAGAGATACTGCACTTCAAAGCTGGAGCAGGCATGTTTTCATGTTTGTTTCTTCCGGGCCGTCACTCTACTCTCACCTATCGCTCATCGGCAGTAAAACTGAGGAAAGCAAATAAAATAAATTAAAAACACAAAACAAAGTAATTAGTTTACCTCTGAAGATTTGAGCAAATGCTTTCCTGAAGATATCATTTTTTTTTTTTTATTCGGGGAGGAGGGAGCGCTTTCCACAGTTTGTTAATTACTACTTTAAAAAGTTTCAGATGAAAGGACAAATAAAAAACAAACAAAACGCCAACGACGCTGTAAGTTACTTCCTCCTTTAGGGCTCTAAATAGAGGACGAGTCATAGGATGCACTGAAAGATAGACGGCATGCACTTAGAGTGAGAGAGCAAACGGTTCACTGATGAAAGCAGTATTTACAAGTCATACAAAGACTTTTTAGCTTTGGAAACAGGAAGAATCTTCATTTGAGTAAATACGTTGCAGCCGAATCAAACTGTATTCCAGGTTATTCCACCTTTCGTTTCTTCATAATGCATTTAATACTTGACTTCTTCATTTACAGGGTTTGTACAAAGACAGTAAAGTAGTCCGAGAGATATGAGAGTTTACAGTTAATTACAATCCCTCCTCCGCGTGTTAATAATGCAACAAAAAGCGCGTTGAGCATGAACGCCTCTGAGTGTTGGGATTGTGTGAATGTTGCACTGCAGTGAGAAGGTGTGCTCACAGGGTGGAGGAGATGAGGTGGAGTAAGTGAGAGAGGAAGGTAGCTGCGTTAGTGACAGTGAAGCATGCACAGCCTGTGATTTTACCCAGAGGAGTTAGCTCAGAGGCGGGGTTAGTAAGCTCCAGGGCCGCGTGGAGGCTGCAGCCGGCTGGGGGCGGGGCCTCTGGCGGCAGCGGGTTAGTAACCAGCGCGGAAGCAGACGTGGCAGCGACGGCGTCATCATCATCATCGCCGCCGCCGCCGCCACGGAGCGGCTCATCCTCAGACCGCCCCTCTTCCTCTTCCTCACCCCGTTCACCACCTTCCTCGTGATGAGCGCTCCAAACATCTGCGGGTGCGGAGGGGAGGAAACACGAGGAGAAAAAGGAGACAAGGAAGGAAGGAAAGAGTAGAAGTAAAAGAGCGGGTGTTAAAAGAGAGCAGAGAGAAAAGCTCGGTTAGTTCGTGTTAACGGTAATCGTGTGGGAGGAAGTGACCCGCGTCAGTAATCCTTGAATTACACGAATAATCGCAAACAGATCATCGCCCTAATATTTAGCGAGCTAATTAGAACTGGAGCGTTGCATTCAAGTGTCTACATCTAATACATCAGACATAGGATTGTGTCCGTCTGTCAATCAAAGGGTTCGTGTGCATCGCGGCACAAACACACAAAGTGAAAGAGAGACTTTTTGTTTAATTCTCTTCTCATTCAAAGATCTGTTGCCTGCCTTTTTTTTTTTTTTTAGGGGGGGTGGGGGGGTTCGGGATAAAAGAAATAAAAAAAAAACACACAAAAACATGAAAGCACATATTCCATTAAGTCTCCTGAGGGGCTCGGCAGAAACAACAGTGTCTCCACATTAGGAACAAGAAAAGAAAAGAAAAACATGCGAGAAGGAACTCAAAAGGAGACCTGAGCAGCTCTCGCTGCACCACGGATTAAAACAACAATCAGTGAACAGCGTCCGACGCGGCGAGCCGCTGCTATTTACTACTTGGTGGGGAGAGAGAAGCCGACAACAAAGAGAGAGAGAGAATCAAAATAACAGCATTTCCTGTTTGGTGTGTTTTTTTCCCCCTTTTATAATTTGCTAGCTGCGATGTGAAGCGTGCTCGCAGAGCGCCGCTCCTCCTGCGTGGCTGGGGTCTAATTAATGGGGAGACCACGGTGATGGAGTTTGGAAAGTTTCTTCGCGGGCAGACACTTGGAGGGGGCAGCCGGGTGCGTTCACATTAACAGGGCCGTGAATGGTGTCGAGGGGAGGGAGGGAGAGGGCTGGGATTAGCCGTTCTGCTCGGCAGGCCTTGTGTATCACAGCCAACAGCATTTCTCTCTCCTCCTCCTCCTCTCTTGTTCCGTTCCTTTCCTCCAACTCCATTTTTAATGAGATCAACAATTAGTCCGATTCAGAAAAGCTGAAAGAGCAAATACATGAAGTGCTGCTGTCCCTCTCCTGGTGGTTTGATTCCTGAGGAACTCGCCACCTTTCTTCTTACTTCCCTCCTCTCCGTCTATCGATGTGTCATTTATCAATTAGCTGATCGACAGGGAAATTATTAAACGGCTATTTTGATGATCGATTAATCCTTTGAGGAAACATCCTCTGGTTCCAGTTTCTGAATCGTGAGGATTTTCTGCTTTTCTCTGGTTATTTATTTTTATCATAGTAAAGTGAGAAGTTTTTTTTTTGCCGTGTTTCCATCCAATATGAAACTTTTGGTCGGAAGTTGTTGCTGTAGTACGTACGCATCCAGCCAGTAAATAAAGAAGAAGGGTTAAGAAGAAGAAGAAGAAGAAGAGTTATGAAGAAGATGGAGTTAAGAAGAAGAAGAAGGGTTAAGAAGAAGAAGGGTGAAGAAGAAGAGTTAAGAAGAAGGGTGAAGAAGAAGAAGAAGAAGAAGAAGAAGAAGAAGGGTTAAGAAGAAGAAGAAGAAGAAGAAGGGTTAAGAAGAAGAAGAAGAAGAAGAAGAAGAAGAAGAAGGGTTAAGAAGAAGGGTTAAGAAGAAGAAGAAGGGTTAATAAGAAGAAGAAGAAGAAGAAGGGTTAAGAAGAAGAAGAAGGGTTAAGAAGAATAAGAAGAAGAAGAATGAGTAGAAGAAGAAGAATGAGTAGAAGAAGAAGAATGAGTAGAAGAAGAAGAAGAAGAAGGGTTAAGAAGAAGAAGAAGAAGAAGGGTTAAGAAGAAGAAGAAGAAGTAGAAGAAGAAGAAGAAGAAGAAGGGTTAAGAAGAAGAAGAAGAAGAAGAAGGGTTAAGAAGAAGAAGAAGAAGAAGAAGAAGAAGGGTTAAGAAGAAGAAGAATAAGGGTTAAGAAGAAGAAGAATAAGGGTTAAGAAGAAGAAGAAGAAGAAGAATAAGGGTTAAGAAGAAGAAGAATAAGGGTTAAGAAGAAGAAGAAGAAGAAGGGTTAAGAAGAAGAAGAAGAAGAAGAAGGAGGGTTAAGAAGAAGAAGAAGAAGAAGAAGGGTTAAGAAGAAGAAGAAGAAGAAGAAGAAGAAGGGTTAAGAAGAAGGGTTAAGAAGAAGAAGAAGGGTTAATAAGAAGAAGAAGAAGAAGAAGGGTTAAGAAGAAGAAGAAGGGTTAAGAAGAATAAGAAGAAGAAGAATGAGTAGAAGAAGAAGAATGAGTAGAAGAAGAAGAATGAGTAGAAGAAGAAGAAGAAGAAGGGTTAAGAAGAAGAAGAAGAAGAAGGGTTAAGAAGAAGAAGAAGAAGTAGAAGAAGAAGAAGAAGAAGAAGGGTTAAGAAGAAGAAGAAGAAGAAGAAGGGTTAAGAAGAAGAAGAAGAAGAAGAAGGGTTAAGAAGAAGAAGAATAAGGGTTAAGAAGAAGAAGAATAAGGGTTAAGAAGAAGAAGAAGAAGAAGAATAAGGGTTAAGAAGAAGAAGAATAAGGGTTAAGAAGAAGAAGAAGAAGAAGGGTTAAGAAGAAGAAGAAGAAGAAGAAGGAGGGTTAAGAAGAAGAAGAAGAAGGGTTAAGAAGAAGAAGAAGAAGAAGGGTTAAGAAGAAGAAGGGTTAATAAGAAGAAGAAGAAGGGTTAAGAAGAAGAAGAAGAAGAAGGGTTAATAAGAAGAAGAAGAAGAAGGGTTAATAAGAAGAAGAAGAATAAGGGTTAAGAAGAAGAAGAATAAGGGTTAAGAAGAAGAAGAAGAAGAAGGGTTAAGAAGAAGAAGAAGAAGAAGAAGGAGGGTTAAGAAGAAGAAGAAGAAGAAGAATGAGTAGAAGAAGAAGAATGAGTAGAAGAAGAAGAAGGAGAAGGGTTAAGAAGAAGAAGGGTTAAGAAGAAGAAGAAGAAGTAGAAGAAGAAGTAGAAGAAGAAGAAGAAGAAGAAGAAGGGTTAAGAAGAAGAAGAAGAAGGGTTAAGAAGAAGAAGAAGAAGGGTTAAGAAGAAGAAGAAGAAGAAGAAGAAGAAGAAGAAGAAGAAAACCGAAAACAAGACAAGTCTGCTTGGTCCATCAAACCATGGACGAGATAAAAACGCTGTTCTGTCTTCAGGAATCCGTTTCAGCGAGGCGAGGCTTCAGTGTTTTCATGATGTCCGGATAGCTGGTTGTGAGCGTCGCTGGGAACAGCCCACCACTCGTGTGGTCACAGCTTTGCTCCGTCACCGTGGACGCTGCAGAAACGTTTCCACATCACGTCAATGTCTTTTCACTATCGAGGACGTTTTTAAATCGAATGCGATGCGACGGCAACGCGGCTAGTGCGGGACGCCATCTTGGAAATAGCGTTAGATTTGATTGAGGAGAATCAGATAGGCCTCGTCGCTGCTGGAATCACAGCTCCTCTGCTCTCACACTCTTCATCACCTTCTTCGCTCGTCTCATCTGCATGCGGCGCGGCCGATCTACCTGAGCGGAGCAAAACCCCGAATCGGAAAACAAATGAGAGCGCCCTAATAATGGTCATTATCGTAATAACCCCAATTCCAGGGAAATGGAAAGCAGTGGGACGTGCAGGCGGCGGACATCGCTACCCCTGCAAGCCACTATTAGAAGAGTTTGGTATTTTTTCGAGCATAATTTGGCCGCGCAATGTGTCGTGTTGATTAACAATTACTGGGCGAAGCGGAGGAGGGAGGAGTCGCCGGGGAAATTGCCGCTCTGAATACGAAGCCGCTGCATTTTTAAAGACCGGCGGCCGACGCCGAAACGTTTTTATTTTTCTCCGAGGATTAGACAGAACCCCTTTAGAGAGCATAATGGAAATGTGAGAGCAGGAGGAAGTGTGTGTGTGTGTGTGTGTGTGTGTGTGTGTGTGTCAACAGCATGCCGGTGTGACTTTTTCTTTTGTCGTCAATGAGTATCAGCGAGATGTATGATTGTTAGCAAGTACATGTGTTAATATGAGGCCTTTCTTTATTTATCCTCATGAATATACCTCCTGAGTTTGATGAGAATATAGAGTGTAAGAGTATGCGTGTGTGTGTGTGTGTGTGTGTGTGTGTGTGCTGACCTCCAGCAGGGCTAGCTCTGCTGCCCTTGCTGCACGGGTCCAGCGTGCTCATGTCCGCCATCTTGACTCCGGACCGAGCCTCGGCGATCAGCTGCCTGGCTCGCTCCCTCAGCTGCCGCCGCCGCTCTGCGTCTCGCTCCTACGGAGAAGAAGGCGCACGGTCACGCTTTGTTCAGGCGGACGTTGGGCGACACGGCGAACTAAATCCATAGTCTGAGAGGAAATGTTCGCTTATCTGTTCGAGAGTCCTCTACGGGAATGATTTGGACTAAATGATCATTTGTGTATCAGTTACTCTCATAGTGTTGCCTTTAATTCTTGAGGAGAATTTGCATTTTTCCTCGGAAGCCTCTGTGGTGAACGAAGAAACACGAGTTGTGTGAGAGTTTGTAAACGTTTTGAAATAGTTTTGGTAAAACTATAACAACCCGCATTTACTTTAATTAACCAAGACTTCTGTGTTTTGATTCTTTGTTCTCCGTGGAGGCTTTCAAGGCAACAGGGAGAGCAACTGATACACAAATGGTCTTAAATGTACCTAAATGTTGATTAAATATTCATCCAACACGCTGACATAACATATTTCCTACGAATACCAACGGTCCTGATTCAAAGCTATACATTTGATGAGCTTAAATATGAAGGAAGAAGTTGTATCTCTCTGTTGGAAGTACAGAAATACAGTTTTTATTTAATGAAGACTACTTTATGAATGGACACTTTACTCTCAATGAAACGTTCACAGACGCACCAACCACTACAACATGCATAATAACATGTGTTGCTATCAAAATGGTTGTACACGTCTTAGTGCATTATGTTGTTCGGAGTGTATAGGCGCCCACACACAGACACACACTTGGCACTAGACATACAGTATTGAGCCGTCACCATCAGAGTAATGGCAGAAAAGCCATTTTCAGGCCGATCCAATCTGATCCTACTGATAGCACAGGCCATACACACACACACACACACACACACACAGCTGACAGACACTTAACTGCATGCACAGGCTGCAAGTACAAACGGTAACCAGGCTGAAATACACACATTTACAGACACAAAAAACGGTTAAAAACAACAAAATCTGCTCTGATGGCCGCCGAAGAAAAGTCCATTCTGGATGAGACAACGGTGGGATGATTTAAGGCTTTGCGACCAAAAACAACACAAGTTAAGAGGCACACAAACTCCACCTTTACTCGTAAACCCAAGCACACAAACACACAAACACCTCCCTTCTCCCAAACACACACACACACACACACACACACACACACACGCGACCCAGGGGAGAGCGAAGCTGCATTTCTCTGTCGCCGTCCTCCCTCCCTGTGGCTTCCCGTTAATCAGGCTCCTCCATATTGAGGCCGGGGTTTATGGGCTGGCCCATTGAAGCCGCCCATTTACCCATTAACAAAACAAGCAGCGCCCGCTAATGAGCTACATCTCTCCATTTCCATGTCAATTGTTTGTTTGTAGCCATTGTTGGGCCGGGACAATGGGGGCTGTATTGTAAATGACAGCAACCCTAATGCACTCTGTGTTTGTGTGCGTGTGTGTGTGTGTGTGTGTGTGTGTGTGTGTGAGAGAGTGTGAGAGCCCAAGGGGATGCCCACAGGGAGAAGGGAACACACCTTAGAGAGAGACTGATAAAGAGAGAGAGAGGGGGAGACGGAGAGAGAGATAAAGAGCGAGGAGAGGATCGAGTTTATGCTGCTTGTAGAAAAGTATTGAGTGTCAAAGCGGAACAAAACTTCTTCCCCTGCAGTCACTCAGCACAAATCCAGGCAACAAAAGAAGGGAATTATTATTTGAAAGCAAAATAAGAGTTGGCTTTCCTTAAACTTTCTTTGTATGTCAGAAATCACCTCTAGATTACCTGTAAGCCCGTTCACATTAACACTAACATCCAATAAAAATACCAGGATTTTATAAATACTAGTTCAGTTCTCGGCCCGTCGTGGGATTCCTGGCTTTATAGATCGATACATCGTCGGTTTTAACCAATAATATAGCAAATAATCATCAGTGGAGCGGTGGGAATTAAATATGTGTTTACATTTATGTGACCTGGGGACATGAAACAATAGAGGACCTGGGATTGAGCCCTGTGGGACACCATACAACGGGATCTCCTTGTTACACTGTTTCTCCTGATAAAATAATAATATACGGTCAATAAACTATTTTCTCTAAAATCTAAATTCAAAGATTGGTAGAAGCGGCTCAGCAAAGAGTTTATCCAGCAGATTCTCAACAGTCACATGTTTTAAAGTGGAGGGAAACGAGCGAGAGGCCAGGAAGTGGTTCACGACAAGAAACATGCTGGAAAGAACCGCCTGGAATATGAAGAATGAAGTAGAAACTAGTGTGGATGATCGGTGGTGGAGGGTTTCATTTGGGTCTCCGAGGTCAGTGTGAAACTAAAATAGGGGCTGAAGTCTGGATTGAGGCAATTTGTTAACACAAAACATTAACTCAGTCTTTCCCTCTTTATACTTCCTGTGTTGTTTCTTTCTTTCCATCCTAACTTCTTTCTGTCTTACTACGTTTTCTATGCAGGTGCCTCCCTGCTTTTATAAATGCAATATGATAACCAGTAATGTCACCGATTGCCTTCCGGCTCTGGACTAGTTCTGATATCCAATCTGGCCTTTACAGATAGGGATACAACCACCAATTTAAGTGTGCCAGTGTGTTGTGTGTGTGTGTATATGCATGTATATACATGAAGACACACACGGCTCAGGCCCTAACACACTCCAAAATATCCAACTGCATTATTGTTGTCGGCCATTTTGGGGACAGGAAATGGGAAATTGACTTTGCCTATCCAGAGGCTAGGATTAGCGCTATAGAAAGAAAAAAAGCATCCGACTAGCGCCCAGCTCGGTCAGCTATAGAGATGATTAGAAAACATGAGAATGTGTTTGGAAGGAGACACGAGGGGAGAGGCTTTTTTGTGTTGTTGTGTTAAGAACAATGTCAGACATGATCTGGGATCAAATCTCTCTGTGGCGAAGCACACTGGTGTGCATGTGTGGATGCTGAAACCTGGAATACGTGTCCTTTGTAGATGTGTCGCAAAGGACAACTTGAGCTGGAACAAAAGAAGCTCCGACAGCTAAGTTGGACACAATGCAGAGACGGCATCCCCGGGGGGCTTTTCTCCCACACATGTCAGCCAGTTCAAAAGTCCACCTCATGGTCGGTACCGTCATCGACGTCCCAATCGCATCTCTTTGTTCTGCGGTAAACACGATATCTCGCAACTTTGTAGGTCTGTAAGAGAGACCTGTTGACCGAGCGGTGATGAAATGCCACCTGGTGGCGATAACCACGCGTCACCGTGTCCAGCGTCGGGTTTTCTATGCGACAGGAAACATAAAAACACACGCGGCGGCCCTTGTATTTTGGCAGCACAGCCCACGAACAACCAGTGGATGTAAAAGCTTTGGACAAAAACAGAACGCACAAACCCACCCAGCCGCATCGTTGCATGATCAAAGCCAGGAGCAGAGAAAGCGTGTCAGCTGGTGGTCGGTGGGAAGCTCTGCTTCAAGAACACGGCCTCCAGAGAGGGAAGAGACTTTTCCTTTTTAAATGGACACAGCGAGAACAATTGTGCACTGTGTCTTCCATCGACTGCTGGGAACCTCCAGGGGGAGGAGAGGCTAAACGGTTGAGTGCGAAGCTGAGACAGAGGCCTCCTCTGTGGGCCCGGCGTCGGGGTGAGGACCCTTCTCCGCTCTGGAAGCTCCTTTTTTTGAGCAGGTTGTCGCCTTGGTTGCTCTTTTCTGGGCGAGGAGTGAATATAAACGTGGGGGAGGGCACGCACCACTGGTCGTGTACAGAGACCTGGCGTGGGCAAAGAGTGATGCCACACACACACACACACACACACACAGTCACTATCTAAAAGGGTTTGCCAACCTCCCAGATAGCCAGCCAGGCTGGCAGCCAGTCATGCAGTTACAGACATTTGTCATGACAGGCTAATTCACAGTCAAGAGGTGCTTTAGGTCTCTATCTCGTCCAGGCACACACACACACACACACACACACACACACTCTGTTTCAAACAGGCAGAATGACGATCCAGACCTGATGCAGGTAGAACCTCATTGAAAGCATATATGTATATTCATGCTTTAATTCATTAATCTTCCTAATATTCCTGACTGATCTAAACCAAGAACACGTGTAAACATTTATTGTCTTTTTCTAAAAACCACACCAACGTACGTCCACCTTAAAATCTATACGAGAGAATGAGGAGCTTCCTGGTTCCCGCAGCAGTTAGCATCAATATATTTAGACGTTCTCCAATTAAAAAGGTCTCTGATGCCGCAGCTGAGGGCTTCATATCCATCACATATCCAAAATTCCTATTTATTTTAATATCTTAAACAAGACAAAGGTTGAGTTGAACACTAACAACATTATTTATGAAAGATCAGCTCTGTTGTAGTAATAATCATGGTAAAAAGGTCTGGAGAGATACAACCAGCAACATATTTGTGTCAGGAAGCAACGGGGCTGATGGGAAATGTGGTCTTTAGTTTGAAAAAACACTACAGAGGAATGTATTCACTCAAATACTTATTATATTACTTAGTATTACAATTATTCAACAACAAAACAACCATATTTTTTAAATATTACATGCAGCAAAAAAACTTACTTTCTAAACTCAGTATTGCTAAAATTTTGGAAAGAGTGTAAGAGAGAGAGAGAGAGATAGAGAGAGAGAGACATGGGGAGAGAGAGAGACATGGGGAGAGAGAAGGAGAGGGGGAGAGAGAGAAGGAGAGAGAGAGACAGAGAGAGACAGAGGGAGGGAGAGAGAGAGAGAGAGGGAGAGAGAGAGAGAGAGGGAGAGAGAGAGAGAGAGAGAGAGAGAGGGTGAGCTTATCGGCCGGCTCCAGACGGAGTGCACGGATCAATGGGCGTGCGAGGCCCACAGCGATCAATGCATTTGATAAAGAATTAAAGAAGAGCCACTGTACACGGCTATCAAAGAGCCAGGACACGGCCTAATTATGATTCCACGGGTGCGTGCCCATGATAGGGGTCTGTGTGTGTGTGTGTGTGTGTGTGTGTGTGTGTGTGTGTGTGTGTGTGTGTGTGTGTGTGTGTGTGTGTGTACATAAATATAAATCTGAGAGATGTCAGCGTGGAAGTGCAGGTTGTGTACGTGTGTTTAAATATAGGTGTGTGTGTGTGTGTGTGTGTGTGTGTGTACCTTGAGCAGAGGTGTCATGTGGCTGTCATTTGGTGTGTGTGTTCAATAAAATATTTAAAAAAAGGGATCAATCATAAATAATTAGTTAATTTTCATGAAGCTGTCTTATTATTGTTTGTTTTCCTGTGTGTATTTCAATAAAGGCCCAAATAAATGTGCCTCACAGCCGTGGCTCTGCTCCATATGTACTTATGCAAGTAAAAAAGATGCATGTAAAATAAGCACAGAGAATATTGTTTGTATTTGTGGGAATAGAACAAATATCAAAGTGCAGTGTGTGTGTGTGTGTGTGTGTGTGTGTGTGTGTGTGTGTGTGTGTCACACAACAGAACAGAACAAAAAGGTGTGTATGCAAATCATGGTGACATTTTTTAAAGCAAATACTTGTGTGTGTGTTTGACATCTGAGGTTCGGTGTAAGTGTGGTGTCACATTCGTCCTCGGCACTGTGTGTGTGTGTGTTAAGGGCACTTGTAATGTAGGACAGGTAGAACA
>JBAMJR010000280.1:0-35000 GCA_038501785.1 Myoxocephalus aenaeus | reverse complement strand
ACATTTTTTTGTTGTTGCAAAGAGACACACCCACACGCATACACACACACACGGGAGCAAAAACACTTGCACACAAACACACATTTCTCCCAAAACCTCGTGTGGATCCTGATAATTAGCCTGGTCAGACCGGTGTGAAATTACTGTTCTCATCTGCTAATGGATGAGAAGACCTGAAGCGAACAGACACACACACGCACACACACACACACACACACACACACACACTTCTCCATTAAAACAGAGGGAAAAGACTAAAAGAGCAAAAGAAAGACAAACAAAAATTGGGACGTCTGCAATAAGGATAAAATGAGAATAAAGCTCTTATTTAGTGTTATTGACCCATCTGGCTGCTGTGTGAGCGTCTGCACTGTGACAGAAAAACAGAGAGAAAGTGATTGAGAAGGAGAGAGAGAGAGAGAGAGAGAGAGACAAAAAGAGGGAGGGAGAGAGAAAGAGAAAGTGACAGGAGGGAGAGGAAGAGAGAACTGAACCTGTGACCTTACATGAAAGAACCAGTCACTGTGGGCGATTAGGGATGGCAGGAGGGAGAGCATAGGTCAAGAGAACACACACACACACACACACTAAAATAAAGCAGAAGGTACGGCAGGTTTTCTGTTGAGAAAACGCCCAGGTGCATGATGGGAGAGAGGGTTCCTTGTTTAAAGTAGAAATAGAAAGGAGCAGAATGACTCTGTTGAGGCCGATCCGTTCTTTATTTATTACTTATAAAAAAGGGACACACACACTTTCTCCCCATTCTCTCTGATTATGGAAGTTTTTGTATAAGATCTGATACCCAAAAAATAAGGAGAGGATGCTCCTGTTTGTCTCGTTTATCAACTAATCTCTCAATATTTTACCGTAAACCTCCACATCTTAAAAAGATCTCAGACTAACCGATGTGTCATTTGTGTTTTAAATGAGACGCCCCTTAAAAACACTCCTCTCCCCCCTTCTTCTTCCTCCTCCTCTTCCTCCCAAATCATTCTGTTGCCCCACACATTAGCCACTTCCCTGGAAGAATGACGCCGGCTTTAATTGAATTAAATTATACCTTATGCATGCTAAACCGCAAAGCACCTACTTAGACGGATGGAGAGTTAAATGGGAAAGGCTTGGGCCTCTCCAGCTGATAACACACACACACACACACACACACACACACACACGTGCGCGCTAATCAAAACAAGACATCAAGTAATCTAATCTGAATCACTAACAATTATCAGCACATTGGCCTCGAGGCCAGTCGTATTCCTTTGATCAATGTTTTCTATTAAAAAAAGTGTAAACAATTCAATATCTTCCTCTCGCCCCCCCCCCTGCTTCCTTTATATGTGTGTGTGTGTGTGTGTGTGTGTGTGTGTGTGTGTGTGTGTGTGTGTGTGTGTGTGTTATTAACCAATTGTCCTTGGAAATGAGTGAGGAAATGTGGAGGAGAGGGCGCCGGGTTTGTCTGGATACTTTAAGGAGCTAATCTAAGTGAAGTCGGCCATCTTGCCGCACAACAAGGCACAGAAGAGGACCTTTTTCTTCTTCTTTTTTTTTTTGTGTGTGTCGCCAAGGAAATATATATCGGCAGCTTTGAAAAACTCTTTTTAAAATTTGCCTTCTTTCTCTGAAGACTTTTTTTTCTTCTTTTTAACGCCATGATTCCTTGGAGGTTCCTCATTTATTTTCTCCCAAGATTATGCAGAAAAACGGTTTCTCCCGTGGCCGGACAAACACTGACACACACACACACACGCGTGTGTACACAAGCACATACACACACGCACACGCTCTGTAAAAAGCATCTAATTCAAGGGCATATATCTCTTTAAGGATTCGGGCAGCAGAAAGCGCGGGGGCACACGGCTGCTGCCTTTTAGATATTTCATTACCAAAGGGTATTTATTTCATTTTCACCCTCAAATCCGTCGTCGTCACGATCCTCCTCTCCCTCCTCTCTTTCTCTGGAACATTCGGGAACGTCATGAGGATTTGAACGCCGTGCTTTCCCAGGGTAAGTCCTGGTCCATCAGTGCCCCCCCCACCCCTCCCCCCCAGTATATTACGTTCAGTGGAGCGTGCTCGGTTCAGAGCTGGCAATTTCACTCACGTCTTCTCTAGTCTAGTTTGCTTCGGAACAGCGATTCCCGGGCACCCTGTTTTTTTTTTTTTTCTTCTTCTTCTTCATAACCACGAATGTACTTTTGCTGACAGGTGTGTGTGGACGTTTCCTCAGTGTTCAGGGGAAGCAAATTCGGTCGTGATGTCGTAAGATGACCAGAACTGAAGGAGAGAAGAGGGGAGTCCATCCACGTTCAAGGCTGTGACGCTCAGCGGCCTGTAAGAGAGTCTGGAAGTCAATCAGGGAAGAGTCTCGTCTCCTTCTCAAAGCCTTTTTCCATAAAGTGTTCAACAAAGTGGACTGCCTGCCTGCCAGCGGATGAGACGGGGCTTTTCCAGCGTGGAAGTGACGAGGAGGCGCTGAAGAGGCTGCTGGTCGCTCTGCTAGCTGCTAGCTGCTGCCGCCAGACGGCTCTCACTCACAGCCTGAACGCTTAACCTTTGACCTGCTTCCTTTAGACGAGCGGACGGATGGAGAGTCGAGTGAACGGGGGAGTTTATGCTCTCTGGTCCTGCGTTATTCTCCAGAAGGCCAGAGGGCGTACGAACAAATTAACTGAGAGGAATCAAAGAGACAACGAGCGTAACAGAGATATGAACAGAGACTGCAGGTGTAGCCGGGAAAAAAGCCATAAAATAATCTCCATGATGACGAGGACGGATCCTAACTATCTGTAAACTCATATCTCATATTCAAACAAGTAAAGCATTACAAATAAACACTGGTGTAACATCCTGGAAACTTGATTTGGCTGCTAAATATTTATTAAAATGAAGATTTCTAAGACTTCCTGTTTCTAAAGCGTTTAAAAGCGAATTGGCCTTCTTTTTTTTATTCATTTATTTTGTATTATGGTTTGTTTTAACTACGTTTCAACCATGTTTTTATTTGTTTTACTATATAATCGGCACTCAGATTCTTTTGAAAGAAAAGTGCGTTACAAATTAAATGCATTATTATTATTATCAGTTAACTATTCATGACGTAGTAGTCACGTGATCCAAGTTACACAAATTCAGAGACGACCACGCGATTACGTCCTTTTCTGGCGGCCGGCGTCACACACACACACACACACACACACACACACAGGACTTACGTCGCAGACGCCCGTGGCCCTGTTTGGCGCCGTGGCGGCCGAGTTGGGGAGGTTCTTGTTGCCGGCCTTCACGGCGGCGTCGCGGCGGGCCTGTTCCAGGAGGAGGCGGGCTCTCTCCTTCAGCTCCTCCTGGCGAGACATCGCCTTCTGCGTGCGACGACAAGACAGAGGAGCTCGTTTCTTAAAACAGTAGAGTTGTGTATGGAGGGGGAAAAGCAGTTTGCACGCTACAAATATGGGAATGTGAGCGTTTCTGTGCGATTAAATTGCACTTTAATATATTTTTGTGTTGTTTTTGTCATGAATACTTTACCAAGAATATTATGCGGCAAAAGAGCGGCATACTTTTTTATTTAAAAATCACGTTGTATGCAACTAGTCCTGCGAAACAACATTAACACAGAGATCCACTCCTGCTGCTCGTACCTTTCACAATAAAAGCCCGACACGTAACACACTTGCAGATGAGTGTTTAGCATGTCTGTGCTCACCTTCTCAGCAGGCGGACTGGACACGGGAGGCGGCGGCGGCTCCTTTGAAAAGAGAAAATACGACATCAACTACAGGTGTGTGACAAAGAAATACCAAGTTACCGGTTCTAAATGTAGTATTAAATGAATTAACTTGTCCTGCTTGTACAGTGGAGCGGCAGAAAGAATGAACAGAAGCGGACCTGAACGTAGATAAACAGGACTGTGGGTCCAGCCCACAGCCTGACTGGGTCCAGTGGTGTGGAGAGCATGACGGCTTTGACAAGAAAGCAAAAACACACCTGGCTTAGCATTTTATCTGCCAGGTAATCCTGGCTGTATTATACCGGGGTGCAAAGAGGGCAAGCGGAGCGTTTACATCTGGGTTAGACGGAGCGGCGTTACAACGCCGTGTTTATCCTTTTCGACGAGTCAAATCTGGCCCGGGCGCAGGCGAGGAGGCGTCCCGCTACCTCGATAACAGCGGATCAAAACCGGGGTGTCATAGCTGTCATAACACCCCGTCCCACCCGCTGCCCCGTGACCTTTCGACTTGTAAACAGGAAGCGGTAATCTGGGGTTAACCGACGCAGGCAGCATTGTATTCAGCGCGTGTGTGTGTGTGTGTGTGTGTGTGTGTGTGTGTCGAGATGAGGTGTGCTCGGCGCAGAGCGTCGCCACGCCTGAGCGGTCACGGCACCGACTGCAGGGATGAGAAATATAATGAAAAATATAATGAAATGTCAAAAAGCAAAAAAAAGGGGTTTCTCGCGGGGGCGCCGCGTGTTGAAGGGGCGGCGGCCTCGACAAACATCTAACGGTGTTTTTTTCGGCGCGGTCATCCTCGGGATTTGAAGCTTAGCTAAAACGCCCCGGGGGGAGGGGGAACGAGTGTTCAGCGCGTCTTCTGTCTTATGACGGATGCAGAGGTTTCAATCAAAGATCCGTTTCGGGGGCCGGGCAGGTAGACGCCGGCAGAATCTTAATACCCGACTTAAGTAGCGAGACGCGAATTAGCGTACGTCATGCAGGCGGATCCAGAAGGTCGTTTAAGGTTCAGGATTCATAATTAGCTGCGAGGCGGTTTAACGTATCGCTGACTGACCCTTGAAGGACGGCGTGGAACAATATTAAAAGAATATTCCTGTTTCTACATCTTCGCAGAGGACATCAGAAATACAATATACGAGTACAAGGGAAGGATTAAATCTGTTGTTTCTACCTGTGTGGGCGCGTCTGCGTGGTTGACTGGAGGGCAGCTGGTTTCGGAGGCGGGCTCAGACTCCGAGTGACGCAGGCTGGCCCTCTTCTTCTTGATGAGGTCGGCGTCCCTGTTGTAGGAGAAGCCCAGTTTATTCTGGTGGGGCGGGGAGGCCGCTCTCCTGGTGGGGGACCCCGGGTCCGTGCTCCCGTCCCGTCGGTTCTCCTCTCCCGCCTCCTCCTTCCGCTGCCTCTCCCGCTCCACTCTCTGAGGAAGCTCGCTGAGGTCTAACGTGTTGGCTTTGAGCAGATTCGCTCTGTCCTCGGAGCTCGACGGCGCCTTGTGGGCGGAGTCGGTCGTCGGTGTCGGCGTCGGCGTGGCGGGTAACGCCGTGCGCGGCGACGGGACGGGCGGGGAGGACCGCGAAGGCCCCGCCGCCGCCGCTACCGCTTCGGCCTTCCCCTCCCCCTCCTCCTCCTCGGCGGCCCCGGTGCCGTTGGACTCGGCGCCTACGGACTCGTCGGCCTCGGCGTTGGGCTGCCGGTGCGGCACGTCGTTGAGCTCGGCGTAGAACTTGTCCTGGCCGATGGAGGCGTTGGTGTCCGTCTCGAAGTCGCCCACCTTGTAGGTGCTGCGGCTGCTGTTGGCCTCGATCTGCACCACGTTCAGCTCCTCGCCGGAGAAGTGCGCCCGGATCTGGTACAGGTAGGTCATCACCGTCAGCTTGTCCGGGATGGCCAGCAGCACCATGTCTGACGGCTCCAGCAGACGGGAGATGCCCAGGTTGGCGAAGACGTCGTAAGCCTGGGGAAAACGCACACAAAAACTGTCAATTACGCATTCAAACTGGCTTGAAAAATGAACGGCGGCACGTCTCTTTATTCAAACCGGCGCCGTGTTTGGTGCCTTGCATGTGCGGTGAGTGAGAGACACCTTTGGCACGACTGCCGACAGGTCATGTCAGGGATGGTTGTCCCCGATAAGAGACACAGATACCCCAAGACAGAGCGCTTAATCCCAAAGAGAGTGTGTGTGTGTGTGTGTGTGTCCTTATCGCTCCCCTACATCAACCTGCCCACGCTCTCCGTCACGCGTGTAATTGGTCTGATTAGAGTCTGATGAGAAAATACAGGTTTGATTATCAAGCGACACACGGAAAAAAAACCAATCCCCCATCACCAGATCGACTGAGAGAGAAGGGATGAAAACCATTATCGCAGCCAATGACAGGTAAATAAATAGATTAACACACACACACACACACACACACCTGTCCCAGGTATCGCAGCTTGTATCTGGGCTGCTTGATGGTGTTGATCTAATTCAGACCTGTAGCTCGTTTGTTTCTCTGCCTCCGTGGATCTTCTCAGTCCATCATCATCTCTCCGTCTCTGACTTCCAGAACCCTCCGGTGTGTTTTAACCTTTATTTACCCCGGGGGATTGTTTTGAAGAGCCTTGCTCACTCTTTTCTCGCCCACACACACACACACACACACACACACACACACACACATTCTTTCCTTTCAAGTATCTAGAGAAGAGGTCTATTGAGCGTGTACGATTTTTTTCCATTAAGTCCCTGATTTGCTTTCATCCAAAACATCTGTGAGCTTCTTCCACAACTACCGTCTCCAAGTGACTCGGTATTATGGTTTTATATTGTTATATAATATACACTTCATGTGGCTTAATGCTGTTAAATCCTGTACTTTATGTTATTCTCCGTTTCCTGCCCGGGAACTACAGATGTGTGAATTAGCTTGTGGCTAACTGGGACAGCTAAGAAGATGGGCTCTGTTCCCAGAATGGAATAAAAACACACAAAAACCCGACATGAGCCTCCTTAAAACCACCACTAGGATTAGGGTGCGATTCAGAATACAATATGTCTCTGCACCATTGAGCGTCCCTAAACCACGGACGATCAACAGGTGAGGAACCGTGAATCAGAACCGCCACCAAAGGGTTCCACGTGGTTACTGACGTATAACATCGACTTTAAGCAGCTTTGATCGTGTTCTTCTCTCCGTGTTTATTCAGGGAAAGTGATTTTCAATGAAGTGAATGTATTCGTTTCTAGGTGACAAAAGAGGGAGAGAATAAAAAAAGGTGGTTTACGGAGAGATGTTTCTCAATTTACAATCAATGATGACGTCTTTTGTTCACTCTTTTTCACCCTCACCTCTTTGTCTCTGGCTATTGATGTAAAGTATGTGTTTGTGCTCAGAGACGAGGCCGGAAGAAAAAAAGAGAAGAACAGAGGAGTTTCCTCCACAGCGAGCCGGTTTAAGTCCTCCTCCCTCTGGCAGAAAGAAAAGAGATAAAGAGAGAGAGAGAGAGAGAGAGAGAGAGAGAGAGAGAGAGAGAGAGAGAGAGAGAGAGAGAGAGAGAGCGCCTGATTGGGTTTCTAACACATTCAGGGGAGCAAAGTGTGCTCACATTGTTCCTGTAGGCGGGGAGAGAGAGAGTGAGAGAGGGCGAGAAAGAGAGAGGGCGAGAACGAGAGAGGGCGAGAACGAGAGCAAGAGACATAGCGAGAGAGAGAGAAAGAGAGCGACATAGCGAGAAAGAGAGAAAGAGAGAGAGAGAAAGAGACAGACATAGCGAGAGAGAAAGAGAGAGACATAGCGAGAGAGACATAGCGAGAGAGAGAGAGAGACATAGCGAGAGAGAGAGAGACAGAGAGAGACATAGCGAGAGAGAGAGAGACAGAGAGAGAGAGAGACATAGCGAGAGAGAGAGAGAGACATAGCGAGAGAGAGAGAAAGAGAGAGAGAGAGAGAGAGAAAGAGAGACATAGCGAGAGAGAGAGAGAGACAGAGAGAGAGAGAGACATAGCGAGAGAGAGAGAGAGAGAGAGAGAGAGAGAAAGAGAGAGAGACATAGCGAGAGAGAGAGAGACAGAGAGAGAGAGAGACATAGCGAGAGAGAGAGAGACAGAGAGAGAGAGACATAGCGAGAGAGAGAGAGAGACATAGCGAGAGAGAGAGAGACAGAGAGAGAGAGAGAGACATAGCGAGAGAGAGAGAGAGAGAGAGAAAGAGAGAGAGAGAGAGAGAGAGAGGGAGAAACACAGAGAGCGAGAGAGACAGAGAGAGAGAGAGAGGGAGAGAGAGAGGGAGAAACACAGAGAGCGAGAGAGAGAGAGAGAGAGAGAGAGAGAGAGGGAGAAACACAGAGAGCGAGAGAGAGAGAGAGAGAGAGAGAGAGAGAGGGAGAAACACAGAGAGCGAGAGAGACAGAGAGAGAGAGAGAGGGAGAGAGAGAGGGAGAAACACAGAGAGAGAGAGAGACGGCCCTCCAGCTGGTTTGGTTTCAGGTCGATGTTCATCGGCGTCACGACTTCTTCTCTCTGCGTCTCTTGCAGCTCGATCACATGACACACAGACGGTTGTTGTACACTCCATGTTGTTGTTGTTGTTGTTGTTGTTGTGTCTCGATACTTAACGCGTCTCCAACTAAATCATTGACAACAATAATGGAGCTTCATGACGCAGAGTAACCAGATACCTCAGGTGTCAATTCACTGCTTTTTGTTGGATTTGATGACAAAAAGAAATAATTTTATATTAACAGAATTAAAAATAAAACCTTGTATGTATTTGTATCAGGCAGAACACAAAGCACCCAGAAGATTCCTTTTTCTGTAATAATTACAAGCAAATTTGAACGGCTTCTGGGTAGTTTTGGTATTTCCTGCACGTGTAGTTTTAGTCTGTTGTAATGCCTTTGAGGGAAGAACAGCTTATTGCAAGAAGTTCATATTATTATATTGTGATTAGGGTTGTGTACCTGTACTGGAAACAAGCCAGTATCAAATAAATACATACACGCACACATTATATATATATACATATACATATACACACATACATACACACACACAGTCAGTCCTTCTCATGAGTTTATGTCTCAATCTCTAGTTTCAAGTCTTCTTCAATACAGCATGATGTTCATTTAGTAAATTATGGTCATTTAGAGTCAAACAGACCATAAAGCAGGGGATGCTTTAGGGGCGGGGCTACGAGGTGATTGACAGGTCGACAGACGTGTTCAAGGACAATGACGAGAACATCTCTGTTGTGAGTTAAATCATTAAAAACACAGATCTAGAGAAAAAAGAAGAAAAAAAAGAAGCTTTGTATGGTTTTGCTCCCAGCCAATGTTCTTTGATTTAAAGCCGTGTGATTGGCCGACCACCACAGCACACACACACACACACACACACTTTGGCAGCTCAGAGCGCTGAGATTGATTCCACCAAAAGCATGTAAGTAAACACCTGTGGCGCCTGATCACAATAAGTGTTTGTTAAGGGAAGCGGTACTTTTTAAATGACAGCCAGCCGCAGCTGTGATGTACATCCTTATACAACTATTATTCAGGGTTCATACGCATTCTGACCAATGCATTTCCATGACTTTTCCATGACTTTTCACCAAATGTCCATGAGCAAACATTTAGTGAAATCTGGGTGTAAACAGTAAAAAGTGAGTAAATGTAGTATTTAAACTAACAATGAGAATACAAAGCATACAGTAAACCTTAAATGACTCAAATGAATGAGACAATAGTTTGATTAAAAGAATAAACATTTATATAGATGCCTGTATGTATGCCTGCTTATATTCTGAGTCTCTTTCTTTTAAAAGCATATTCATTATTTCAAACTCAGCGTAAATGAACGTCATGAATATAACACATTTACATGACTTTTACTAAACTTTTGGGGATTTCATTTTTTTTTAAGGACTTTTTCCAGGCCTGGAAATGACCATTTTAAAATCCCATGACTTGTCCAGGTTTTCCATGAGCGTGAGAACCCTGTTATTCTACATGATGGTGACTTTAACTACACCATCCAGCTCAACGTCGGAACTAATTCTGTATTTCTCAACACCCGACTGAAGCAACATTTTGGTCCAATAGGAATATCACGTATTATGTTTCCTCACTCTCGTCATGCGGCTGACAAAAAGCTTTTGGTTTGGAGTTAAATGTCACCCCCCCCCCCTCCCCCCAACGACCCCCCTTCCTCCACTCGCAGTGACTGACAGCTATCTATCGTTGTCAATCATCACCGCGGCCCCGCCTCCTCCCCTCTCGGTTGTGCTCAGGGAGCTTTAGCTCGGTGCTACGCTATCAGATGGCATGACAAATGACTTCTCCTTGGCCTCATTACACACACAAAACACACACACAAACACACACAGACGAGACGGATCTCAACATGCAAACTCCTCAAACAACCAGATGAACATGTGGACACACACACACACACACACACACACACACACACACATAATGGATCATTTCAAAAGGCTGTAAGTGTTCTGAATATTCACTTCTCTACCTCCTCCCTCAATATTGATTGTCCTTATCTGTCATAATTCAGCACAGTCTGGCTCATTGCAATCACCCCGCAGACAGACTGAGAGGGGGCGGGGCCACGTCTATCAGCCGGCCATGGAAAGCAGAGATAGTTGTCATTTCCATTTCTACCGATTCAATCAATTCTAATAACTCCTCACGAAGCGTCTCAACACGACATCTCGAGGGGAGAAAGAAGTCTCTTTTCATCGCCGTCTTTCATGCATGAATTTCTTGCTCGTCTTTTTTTTGTCCTTCTGTAATTTTCCTCGCCAGCATCGACTTTCCTTTGCTTTCACAAGCGGTGTAACTCGTGCACGTTGTGTAGACGCTGCAACAACAGAAAAGAGGCAGAGGAGAAGCAGCTTCCATGCAGATATCGCAGCTTCTGTAGAACCGACAGACGCGTCACGACCCGGGAGAACGGAAGCCGTCGATAAATCGATAAGAATCCGCCGCCTCACCGGTTTCTGACTCTACGATCCGATAGCATTTGAAACGCCGTCCCCGCTGACTGCGGTACGGTCAGACTGCGAGCGCGTTAAGGGAACCCTGATTGGCCAACAGGGCGCGCGGTAATTTAAAAAGGTGCTGTCCAGTAAACGAGCATCCATTTTTATTTTAATACGTCACTAAATATAAATCGTTCTATTCATTAAACACTCAAAAGTGGTGGGGGTCAAATGTCATTTCATGGTTTGTTTACGTTTTGATTCAAGTGTGTGTTAAAAAAATTAAAAAAAAGACAATAAATCCCACTTTTAAGGACATTTTTAATTCGTTGGATGAAGGAAAACTTGTCCACATTTAACATTTACTGGCTATAACTTTGTTTGGCATTCTCCCAATGCTGCGTACACACACACACACACACACACACACACACACACACACACTCTTGGTGCCGCATGAGCACCGGGAGCCGGCTGATATCGACCTTCGCGGCGTCTCTCGTCTCGCTCGGACTGAACACGCGAGCGGCTGCAGTGGATCTCCACAGAGGAGCCGGGGTGCAGCTATTCACCGGCTATCGCCTTCCACGGCATATTCCCATATTACTTATATCTAGCCAATTTCTTCAGGGCTACTTGAGCACCTGGAGGCGAGGGGCAGTGAGCAGATATGGGATTGGGTCTCTCCCGCTCCCTGCACTGTGGTTATTGTCAACAGGGTAGCGTTCATGCCTAACAGGGCCACCAGAGGTTATCAGAGCCAGAGTGTGTGTGAGGAGAGGAAATCAAGCTGCGGGGACCCGACGCATATCGCTCTGTGTAGCCCTCGGGGGCCGCAGAGGGGCCGGGGCGTCCGTGTGTGTGTGTGTGTGTGGACACGAGTGTGTAGTGAAGGTGTGCATTTCTGGAAAAGTAAATGTGCACGTGGAGAGCCAGAGGGACCGAGGGAAGGGAGACGGTCGCGTGTGGAAACTGTGAATGTGCAGATATGACGACTCGAGCTTCAGGATTACAGTCTACAAACACAACTAATCAACACAAGATAAATATGCTGCTATTGTACACACAGTGAGCCGGCAGCGGAGCCAGGTGACTGAGTTACGTCACAGCGGGGGGCGTCTTAGGAACGCCGTCATTATAACGTCTGTGTTTCCAACCTCTCAAACGACTCATCCATTCGGATTGATGGCAGATCTGTAAATAAAAGGCGGGAGGGAGCTGAGTGCTGTGAAGGGCCCAGCGGTGGCCGCCTCTTACCTTCTTGTTGTTTTCTTTAATATCCTGAGGATTGAGCGACTTGTAGTCTCTGGAAGAAACAGTGGGGAGGGTCGGCAGAGAGAGAGAGAGAGAGAGAGATAGCGGGGGAAAGAGGTGCGTTTAAATATGCGTCACATGTAATGGCATTAGAACTGTAACATGCAATTTCATAGCAGTGCAATCAACAAAACTAATAGAGTGGAAAATATGTAAAAATCACACACCGGAGTGCAAAGGCGCACACACACACACACACATTATCTTCATGTCTGCTCTCTCGATGGGGCTGCAGGTTATTTTCCCATATGTAGTACTTTTAAAGTGTTAAATACACACATTAAAGACTAAACATTTAAGGAATCACACACACAAAGAATAATAACCGCACACCACGAGGTAAGTGCTGGCGGCAAACATTCAACAACTGTGTATTGAAATGAGTGAATGACAGACTGGGTCCTGTGTGTTTAAGTGTGTACACAACTGTGCTCTGAGCCACACAATGACAGCGCTGATGGAGAGAAGGACTCCACATGATGACACGCCAAGTGTACAAATATGATACCAAGTTACCAAAAGAGGAAACAGCAGTGCGTTAAAAACTAAATAATCTATTTTATATTGTTGTGAAAACATCTCCTTAAAACGTTCGTGCAAAAAACAAAAAAAATCTTCAAGACTCAAATCTTTACATTAATAATAATAATTCTTTCAGTGCTAATTTTTTTACTGAATAGAGCTTGAACGCATCATAATGTAAAGCAACGTAACCGTCACTAACGTTAGCAGTTAGCTCCGTTATTCCTGCTAACGGCTAACGTGGACTAGCTCTCCTGCTGCCATATTTAAATAAATAGGATGCACAAGAGCGTTTACCCACAGGTGTGTAGAACTGGTTTGCACATCGAGTGACGCGAGTTGTTTTGGTTCCTGTGCAGCTGATAAATGACGTGACATCAGACTAGAGTCCTTCCCACCCATGTTAGACTCCCTGGTCTTAATCCCGGCCCGCGTGTTGTGCGATCGTTTGTGCGTTTCGTACATTGTGTCGGGTCTGAAGTGGTGCAGCAGCGCGCAGAAGGCCAGGCCGTTCCTCCAGGACGTGGTGAAGTTGGTGATCTTCACCCCGCGGTAGTTCTTGGTGACCTCGCGGCACCAGACCAGCAGAGACTGGCTGGCGTTGGGCTTCCCTCCCAGAACCGGGCTCGGGACGGGGCTGGGCTGCAGGCGGGGAGGAGGAGGAAGAGGAGGAGGAAAGAAAAGACGACAAGTTTAGCGTTGCATCGATGCCACATGTTGATAGATAAGGTCCGCTCTTATCAAAACAAACATGGATAATGTGCATTGGAAATACAAATAAACAACAAATACAAACACACATGTTCTCCAAACCATTAATACTTTGCACAAAAGCCTCGTCTCTTTTTTTCCTCCACATCAGAGCCTATTTGTTATTTGATAAAAATGTTTTACTTAAACCTCCACCCATCAGCTATGCTGACACACACACACACACACACACACACACAGTAATGAAGGGTCGTGCACAAAGCGCCGTATGACCGTGGACGATGTAAACATCTCATTAATTAGCTCCGCCTCTGAAGTCTTATCGGGGTTGGGAAGCTTTCCTCCATTAGGAGCCGTTTCCTCTCCCGGACTCCAAATCCCATAAATCCTCGGCGGCGTCGGTTCTGCCGTCCCTCTGCCGGCAGAACCGACGCCGCTCTGATCCACCGTCCTCTAATCTGGTCACGGAGCGACAGATACGGGCTAATGCTCTCATCAGCTGGGAGAGAAATGGCTAAATAAATAAATGTCATTGAGATGCGATTAAATTCATGAGGCCTGCGATAAAAAACACACTGTATTCTATTAATATGCAACACAATGACACTAATGTGTGACTAATAAGGCAGCTTTTAATAGCATGACTGTGTTTGAGAGGGGACTTTAAAATACACATTTAGGAGAAAAGAACTGCAGTTTTCATTGAAGATCCCTGAACGACACTTAAGACTTATTTTTAATGCTTTCTATTTCGTGAATACGACTTGAATGTGCTCCGTTTTGTTTGTGCTTTCTTGTTCCATATTATCTTAGATGACAGCGCTCTGTCACCGCGGCGCTGCTCTGTTTGATCTCTAAGAAGTCAAACCTTTACTTAACCTTTCGGCGTGAGAAGCGAACGAAGAGATGTTGGTTTTCTTAACCTGATGTTGACCACCGTAACGAGCTAAACCGGTTGTTTAAAAAAAAATAAAAAGACACCGGCTGGAGTCTGCGGTGGCCGACCGACCCCCTCTGTTGGCGGCTTGCTGCTACTGCAGGAACCGGAGAAGAGACTCGTCGTTAGAGACGCCGTCCTGAAGCCGTTTGGCAGAAAGTTATTCAGAGACGTGGGAGAGAAGGAAGTGACTTGATTGATTGGGAAAAATGTAAAAGTTATGGAATCGATGTGCTTCAGCTTAATGCCATCACTTCACCTTAAGTAGTCATCTGCAAATGTGTATTCTACTGTAGAATAGTAGATTTAATCTGAAATATTCCTCCCATTATTGCACTGTTTATCGTCAATAAATGGTTCTGATTCTGAAGCCCGTGACCAGATTAACCCTTTAGACGCGTGGTTGTACTTGCTGTCGACGGGTTTTTAAAAGACACCAAATGAATTGGTTTGTAAAGTAAACGGGCGTAAACAAAAAGAGAAATGAGTGAAGCAATGCGAGTGAAGCCTTGAAGCTTCTTGCTCTTCCATTGTCGCAGTTTAACCTGCGACCGAGAAAAACCCGGAGCACCGACTCGCATGAAAGAGCCCGGAGGCCACCTCTAATAGCAACTCCTAACCTTTGTACCAGAGTGTGTGTGTGTGTGTGTGTGTGTGTGTGTGTGTGTGTGTGTGTGTGTGTGTGAGAGAGTCATGCAGGCCCCGGCGGCCGTCTCCGAACAGGGGAGACGGCGGCTCGAGCCCGAGGGGCGGACACTTGACATTTCCCGGCTCATCTGTTAAAAGTGGGCCTTAACCTTTTCCCCACAGCTTCTCCAGACACGTTTTAGGCGGCCTCCACGATGCCTGCGTGCCACTCAAGACAAAAAATAAATAAATAAATGGGAAGTCAGATTACTGTACGGGGACGAGGAGCGGAGTCTGAACATTAATATACCAGCGACTAATCTCACGTAATGCATTCAGACCAAGAGTCCTGAAAAGAAAATCATCCTCTAAACTTGTTCCTCCGGTTGTCCTCTGCTTTTGCCCACGTGTGTGTGTGTGTGTGTGTGTGTGCGTCAGTAAAACAGAGTGTGTGTGTGTGTGTGTGTAGACTTTCAGAGCGGAGTGGTCTTCCTCCAGGCCTTCCCTTTCTGCTTTTTTTTTTTTCAAGTGACGGTTGAAAGTAGCCGTCTAATTTGAGCGCTCTAATTACCTGGGATTAGAGACCAGGTGCCATTAAAGCAATTAGACACACACAGCCACACTCCAGTGCCGAAGACCCCGCACCCTAGCCGGCGGAACACACACACACACACACACACACACACCTGAGTGACACAGCCAGTGGAAAGAAAAAAACAACAAGAACAGCTACACATTAGCCAGTGGGATACACAGACTTTTAAAAAAAAGGTACACTCAATTAACGCACCAACGTTTGCCAACTTCAATTAATGACGAAGAGGAGGTGAAGACGTGTTATTTACTCAACTCTGTGCGCTTTTGAAACGTTTGTTTGACCCGTGTGCGGTTTCATTTCGACCCTCGCCTTCACCACGACGCACACCGACGTCATTTCTCCCCCAAAAATCGGCCGCTGCGCGCTCTTTTCCAGATAAAATGCGTCACGTATCCATCAAATATTGAACAAATGCCGGATCTTCTTCAAAATTTCACTCCCTCCTGTGCCGTTCGGCTGCAATTTCCTTCAGAGGGAGTGAAATTTTCATGAGGAACAGAAATGCACCCGGACTTATCAAACAGTTTGCTGTCTTGCCTCAAGGAAGGTGTGCACACGTGTGTGTGTGTGTGTGTGTGTCTTTTATCTGTCTGTGTGAATGTCACCGGATGTGTGTGTGTGTGTGCAACACTGACACATCCATGTAGCCAGCTCGGCTCGAGGGGAGGATTAGCGGGGAGCATTGCCTCGGCCCACAAACATTCCATATTAAAAAATGAAAAGGCAACCTTCATTACTATCAGTGGCACATAACCTCCTCCTCTTCCTCCTCCTCTGCTGCTATTATACACAGCCCTAACAGCCCGGGCGAAGAAATACAAGCCACTGACAAGAGATTCCATTATTCCTGATGCCTCGGTGTCAACAACATACATCCGGCGGGGCAAAGAAAGAAGGAAAAAAATAAAAATGGAAGACCGGAGGAGGAGGAGGGGATGTGAGAGAAAGGAGGAGGTTAAGCTCACTACAATGCCCGCATGACAAGATAGGAGCAAACCTGGGATGAAGCGGCCAGGTTCCCGTTGTCAGGAGGATGGTTGGTGTCAGCAATGTGGGTTTTTTGGGGCGGATGAACCGCGATATGGAAAATTAGAAAATTGTCGATCTTAGGTCTTAAGGAAAAGAACAATTCTGCAGCGAGGTTGGAAATTGTTCCCTTCAGATTTGGGGAATATCTCCAATATGGACTGTGAGGGCAGAAGTAATATGAAATACCTTTTAGAGCAACTTACTGCGAGTAAAGCTCAGGGAACGAGTTTTAAACACTCGCAGCTCTAAAATACTACACCTTTTTACTTCTTACATTTTTATTTAGGTTTTCAAATGAAGCTTCGAGTGTCTGTCGTCATATTTTATGACGTGAAACATTCAAATAAAGTGATTTATTGAATTAAATGAGTTTCGTTGGCGAGGAGACTAATCAGTTGAAATTAGTTTTTCATGCTGAATGAACACAAACAATTAAAGTGGTGCTTTTGACTGGAGATTTTTTTTTTTTTAATCGAATAGTCGATTAATTGTCTTAATAGTGTTCGATGACGAAGGATTTCTTTGGTCAAGGAGAGCCGTAAAAAACATTTTGATTAAATCAACTTTCCTCAACGAATGTTTTTTGTTTTGTTTTTATTTGAAGCGCTCTGAACAGACTTGTCAAACAGACCTGAATCTAAGCTGCTGCTGTCCACTGTATATACTTAATATACGCCATAAATACTGCTGTACACTGTATATACTTAATATACGCCATAAATACTGCTGTACACTGTATATACTTAATATACGCCATAAATACTGCTGTACACTGTATATACTTAATATACGCCATAAATACTGCTGTACACTGTATATACTTAATGTACTCCATAAATACTGCTGTACACTGTACATACTTAATATACGCCATAAATACTGCTGTACACTGTACATACTTAATATACTCCATAAATACTGCTGTACACTGTATATACTTAATATACTCCATAAATACTGCTGTACACTGTATATACTTAATATACTCCATAAATACTGCTGTACACTGTATATACTTAATATACTCCATAAATACTGCTGTACACTGTATATACTTAATATACGCCATAAATACTGCTGTACACTGTACATACTTAATATACTCCATAAATACTGCTGTCCACTGTACATACTTAATATACTCCATAAATACTGCTGTACACTGTATATACTTAATATACTCCATAAATACTGCTGTACACTGTATATACTTAATATACGCCATAAATACTGCTGTACACTGTATATACTTAATATACGCCATAAATACTGCTGTACACTGTATATACTTAATATACTCCATAAATACTGCTGTACACTGTATATACTTAATATACGCCATAAATACTGCTGTACACTGTACATACTTAATATACGCCATAAATACTGCTGTACACTGTACATACTTAATATACTCCATAAATACTGCTGTACACTGTATATACTTAATATACTCCATAAATACTGCTGTACACTGTATATACTTAATATACTCCATAAATACTGCTGTCCACTGTATATACTTAATATACTCCATAAATACTGCTGTCCACTGTACATACTTAATATACTCCATAAATACTGCTGTACACTGTATATACTTAATATACTCCATAAATACTGCTGTACACTGTATATACTTAATATACTCCATAAATACTGCTGTACACTGTATATACTTAATGTACGGCATAAATACTGCTGTACACTGTATATACTTAATGTACGGCATAAATACTGCTGTACACTGTATATACTTAATATACTCCATAAATACTGCTGTACACTGTACATACTTAATATACTCCATAAATACTGCTGTACACTGTATATACTTAATATACTCCATAAATACTGCTGTACACTGTATATACTTAATGTACGGCATAAATACTGCTGTACACTGTATATACTTAATATACTCCATAAATACTGCTGTACACTGTACATACTTAATATACTCCATAAATACTGCTGTACACTGTATATACTTAATATACTCCATAAATACTGCTGTACACTGTACATACTTAATATACTCCATAAATACTGCTGTACACTGTATATACTTAATATACTCCATAAATACTGCTGTACACTGTATATACTTAATATACTCCATAAATACTGCTGTACACTGTATATACTTAATATACTCCATAAATACTGCTGTACACTGTACATACTTAATATACTCCATAAATACTGCTGTACACTGTACATACTTAATATACTCCATAAATACTGCTGTACACTGTATATACTTAATATACTCCATAAATACTGCTGTACACTGTACATACTTAATATACAGCATAAATACTGCTGTACACTGTATATACTTAATATACGGTATAAATACTATAAAAATGTTACTTCAGTTATTCAATATTAATTCCAGAATATGTGAACTCACTACTGTAATATTGTGGCCAGCCGACAGAAACAGTGCTTTGTTTATATATTTATACACACACATACAAACAAACAAACTTTTTAGATTTGCTCATCTTTCACCGACTGCTGTTGTGGTTAAATGTTTAACCTTCAGCTTTGCTGCATGTGTATTTTTGAGTATTCCTACGTGTACTAATACCTGACCCGTGAAGCCGGTCGTAAAAACGCAGCCGACTTGTTGGGGGACGCACAAACGTAAACGGGAGTCACGTCGCATTACACACGACCGAGTGGCTGAAGAGAGCGGCGGCCATTAAAAGCGGCCTTTCAGAGTCGTGAAAGAGACACAAGTGAGACGCTTTAAGTGGCAGCTTTGTCTCTCCCTCTGGGGCGAAAACGCTTCAATGGGAACTTAACGGGCCTCGACCCAATGACATAAACCCACGACTCTGTGGAGAGAAAAGAGCTTCCGTGTCTCTCCGATCTCACTTTCATGGCTTCAAAGCAGCGTCAGGGAGTGTCAGATTTGAGGAGGTGTTGAATCTCATACTCTTTAAAACTTGTAATCCGCTCAAGGAGCCTACGGCTAAAAAAAAAAAAAAAAAAAAAGCCCATAGACACAGACACACACACATAAACACACAGACACACTTCAGTGGAAATGCACACATACTGTACATACACACACACACACATAATTGAAGCATACAGTAAAAAAAAAAAAAGTAGGCTAACACAGTAACACTGAGCTTTAATCCAACACACACACACACACACACACACACACTTGAAAAACATTAATACCTGTTCACATTTAAGAGGATAAGGTCGGGGCACTTAAGTGGCCTGTCCATCCTGCTACTGGAAGCTCTCGTCTGATTGGCTGAGCTCCGGCTATCAACACGCTCAATTACTTAATTGCACCTTCAATCAAAACAAGCAATTTGTTTTAATCTGGGCTTTCTGCGTCTCGACGTCTTTGCTTCCGAAAAAAAAAAGAAAAAAAAAAAGACGAAAGAGAGAGAGAGAGAGAGAACGATCGCCGTCGTCTTACCCATGAAATTGTGCTTCGGATTTCAAACGCGGCCTCCATGAGAGCGGAGGGGAGGGAGCAAAGTCCAATCAAAAGTTCAATTATGTAAATGGAGATGAGGAGTGGATGGAACAATAGGGGAGGAAGAGGGGGAGGAAGAGGGGGAGGAGGACGAAAGGCAAGAACGGGAGAGGAGAGCAAATGTAGCGTGAAAAATAATACACATTAACATACAAAGGATATATCGCATTACTGCTGTAATCACAGCGAGGAGGGGCTCCTTCCAAAGAGAGCCGTGAGAGAAAGTGTGTGTGACTGTTTAGTTAAGCCAGGCATCGGTGTGTGTGTGTGCGCGTGTGTGTGTGTGTGTGAACAGGTGTGAACGACAACTCTTTCCACCTGAGAGCTCGCATGGAGGTTGAACATATAAAATAAAAAAAACGTGTCGCTTCTGAGCAAGCAGCTCCGCCACACAATATTGTTTCCCCGATTTATTAAGAAATCTTTATGCCGCAAGTGTGGAAAAATGCAAATGCCTTCATGGTGATGGTGGTGCTGATGGGCTTGTTAGTGATTTGCTCAGAAGCAGATATGCTTCCCATCGCAGTGAACCTGCAGGCCAAGACAGAGGCCCTTTCGGCAGTTGGCTACCGAGATGTAAAATGCAAAAAAAAAAAAGCGGTTTCCTTTTCCAGGACCATTCGGCTTCCAAGGCTTCTATTCTGCTCCAAAGGCAGAACCGGCAGAACAGGAAAGGACTGACGAGGCTTTGCAATTGAAATAAACACCATTCACTGCAAAAAGAAGAAGAAGAAGAAGAAGAAATAATAACACAGTTTGGAGGAGGCGGCAGACAAAGGCGCGCCTGTGCCAGCCTGCACTGTGCCCACCCGCTCGCCTTGCACGCCTGACGTGTCGCGCGGGGCATAATGCGGTGTAAGCGCTGGCTTTAGCTTGTCATGGCCGCGGCGCTAGCATTACCCACACTCACGCCTCTGCAAATTAGCTTTGGCTGGGCGTGGGACTGGGAAGACACGGCGGCTGGGTAGGTTTTGGGATTGAGAGTGTGTGTGTGTGTGTGTGAGTGTGTGTGAGGATGCAGTTAGGGACAACACAAGACTACCGATGCTGCGTCCGTCCTCCTATTGGTTACATCTGTCTCAAAGGATTCCTCTTCAGCGTCAGTCGGGGCCTGAACCCGTGACATGCAGAACTAACGGCGAAGCGTTCTTGGTTCATAACCTGCAGCCTAAACTGTGACCGTCAGGTCAACCGATGAGGTCGTGACGTGTTTGTTTGATGTTTAGCAACAAACCAGAGATCAGATGTTTAACCACAGCCATGTTTCATCAAAACCTCCGAATGGCCGTCAGCTACAAACTAAATCCTGATTATCTCCTAAACAACAATGTCTTTTTTTTTAATCATTTCAAAAGGTTTGATAATCAGAAAACCCTTATGAAACTAGATAAAAGGTTCATATACATATCGGTGGACTATTAGTTTATGATAGTACCCACAAAAAAAAGTTCAAGAGTTGTTTTCTCAAAGGTTTTCTCATGGAGCAGCTGCAAGGTTTAAGGGCAATATATCAATATTATATCAATACTGTGATACGAGACTAGATATGGTCCATCTTAATATACCATAACTGTTATATTTGACCTTCTTTTAAAGGCTGCATTACAGCAACATGGTGCACATCTCTGAACTTACCAGACATTATATTCACATGATTGATGATTAAGAGGTATGGAGATATCTGAGTGTTAACCGGTGGATCTGTGGCTTGTTGGGACGTTACATACCATCAGCCAAGCAAACGAACTTCCCTTCAAATCCCGGATATGAACCGTAAAAGGTTTTCTATACGATATTCGGAGCTTATGCGTCGCGACATGCTCTGAATTTGGATTCAAGCACAAAAAAAAAAAAGCATTGTTAAAGAATCCAGAAAAAGGATCTAAAGGCCATCCACCTCTCCACTTCTCAGGTAAAAAACTAAGCTTTGAGAGAAGGAAGAAGAGAAAGTGGGGGCAGGGGGGTGTCTTATAAATCTATAACGTATTAATCTCCTTTAACTGCCATCTTCAACAAACAAATTAGTGGTGCAATGGATTCAGAGATCAGCTGTGCCGATAACGCCGCCATTTATCAATTAATCTAAGCCTGGGCAGGGAAAACTCATTAAGGAGGCCACTTTAGGAATTATGTTCCGCAGGTAAAGAGGCTGACTGAGCCCGTGTGTGTGTGTGTGTGAGAGAGTGTGTGTGTGTGTGGGGGGGTCTTGACACAGCAGTTGTGTAACCCCCCCACTACAGACTGCCATTGTCCAGCGCAGCGTGGGCTCCAAAGTGATGAGAGGGGTGATAGCACAGCCAATTAAAATGAACATAATTACAAAGTCACCCCTTTGACTCCTGATCAGAATACACACGCATCAACACACACACACACACACACAGACACTGACGGAGGGAGGGTGTGGCGGAGGAAGGAGTGTGACAAGAGCATCCGGAAAGAGAGAGAGAGAGAGAGAGAGAGAGGACGTATCGATAAAGAGACAAAGAGGACGTGTGACTAAGAAGTTGATGGAGTTTCACTGATACTTCACAGTTGGTACATAATGGTTTTCACAATGTCATCATCATACATGATATAAATGTGTTGTTCAGTATGTTACGTAACGTTAGCTCGCTGTATTTTGTCATGCACTAAACTGATTGTTTGATCAATTTATACTTTTTTAACTTACTGGTGGTGAAAGACAGAAAGAAAAGTTAAGGGACAGACATCCTACAAACCGAAGCTGAAGAGTCTTAAAGCTGCATTCTCTCTCCTGACCACCAGGGGGCGACTCCTCTGGTTGTATAGAAGTATATGATTCATGTGTTAAAGCTGCATTCTCTCTCCTGACCACCAGGGGGCGACTCCTCTGGTTGTATAGAAGTCTATGCTTCATGTGTTAAAGCTGCATTCTCTCTCCTGACCACCAGGGTGTGACTCCTCTGGTTGTATAGAAGTCTATGCTTCATGTGTTAAAGCTGCATTCTCTCTCCTGACCACCAGGGGGCGACTCCTCTGGTTGTATAGAAGTCTATGCTTCATGTGTTAAAGCTGCATTCTCTCTCCTGACCACCAGGGGGTGACTCCTCTGGTTGTATAGAAGTCTATATAAATGACTCTACTTCTCTTGATGTATTCACTCAGTAAACATTGTAAACATGAGTTTATGTCTCAATCTCTAGTTTCAAGTCTTCTTCAATACAGCATGATGTTCATTTAGTAAATTATGGTCATTATAGTCAAACAGACCATAAAGCAGGGGACGCTTTAGGGGCGGGGCTACAAGGTGATTGACAGGTCGACACCAGAGACGTATCCACAGTCCAAATATGGTCACTTCATGCTCAGTAGTTGCAACAACAACAAGATGGCGACTGCCAAAATGCAGAACTCAAGGCTACAAAAAGCAATGAGTGACGTTCTCATAAGCGATCTCCTGGTGAACAGAACCGTTAGCTAACCGACGTTAGCTACTAACTGGCGTCAAAGTGTAGAAACCGGGTGTACGTTCTGATCGTGACCGAGAACGCGATCACATCTCGCTCCAACGACGAGCGGCCAATTAAAAAGCCGGGGGACCGATCCCACTCGGCGATCTGCGAGCAGAGCGCTGGAGAAGCCACTTAGTATTTTCTGTAGCACTAAAGCGCGCACACCTGCATACCATAACAGTCCAAAAGAGGGGGTGCTGGAGGGCTTTATAAAGAGGCAATTAAAGCCTTATCACTTCTACACTCGCTCTCCTTTCCTCACACACACACACACAATTTGAAAGACAAATCACTCAGACTAATTCATAAGGTACTTCTAAGGTCCTTTTTAAATTACGGAGAACGGTTGGTTTAATTCAATTAAAATGTAGCGGGGGCCGCTTGAGGATGACGGGAGTAAAAAAGGTATGGAATGAATAAGCGAGCGACCGCTTTTTTTTTTTTCCAAGAATGTGCGGGGGGTCCTAGACCTTCGAGGACTTCTATCTCCTCACCCGAAACCCCCCCCCAAAAGAAACCCTGCATCCTTCTGGGGTTTAAGCCCACACACACCTGGAGGACTGGGGCAGATTAAGACCAGATTAAGATAAAGTTACCCCTTCTTCGGCCGCCATGTCATTCAAACCCCTGGATAGAAGGACACACTGGAAAAAGTGGTTCATTCACATGTACACACAGGCACGCACACACAAAAGGACTTTCTGGTCATCCTCATAAGCCCTATTAGTCTGCTATAGAGCCTCTCATAGCAGACATCAATCACGGAGGGATTAGTCAATTCCCTCTCTAAATGAGTGGCGAGGGAAACCTCCCTTCAACTCCAAAGCAGGTCTCTCTCTTTCAGAGATTACGCAGCGATTTTGTTTTCATTTTGTTCCATCTTCATCGTTTTTTTTTTTTGCTTTTGGTTTCTCCCTCTCTCTGCCGCGTCTCCCTCGTTCTCTCCTGCTCGCAGCTTGTGAGGTAATCCTTGGCAGATAAAACTAAGGAGGACTTACCAAAGGCAGATTACAAGCGGCGCTTTGCGGAAGGCCCTTTTACACCAGTCGGCGCGGGTATTGAGGAGAGTGAGCTCTTCGCAGTGCTTAACTTGTGAACTCGACATGCACCCAACAGAGGAAAGAGGTGGAAAAATGATAGCCGCATTACAGTAACTGGATCAAAATATATCCCTCACAACACACACACACACACACACACACACACACACACACACACACACACACACACACACACACACACACACACGAGAGATTGCACATTAGCACACGCGACACGCATGCTCCGGCTTTTCGTGGCAACAGTGTATAAAATTGAATTCTGAAAAAGTACCTGAATACATACAAGGTGTTTTATTTCTTCTGTTCAAATGAAACGTATCGCCGTCTGCCATGCGAGACTTTAAGATCCACGCCGCGCATCGAGTCAGGGTTTCAAAACACGGCCGTAACTTATTTCCTCCTCCATCTCTCCCTCGGATCACCGAAGGTATCGGACTCAAAGATTTGTGTCGTTTGGACGCGTTCGCGTCCTCAAACCGGCCCGGAGCGTCGCCTCGTCTGAACCGAGACGCCAGATTAGCGCTCCAGTGTTCAGTAAGAACCAACACGGCATGCATGTTCTCATCTGTCATGGTTCTCAGTGGAAACTCCACTTCACTATGGCCTTCTCACGTTTTTCAGAAAGGTATTTAATCAGACACTTGAATATTTCTTCAATCAGTTACAATATATATTTAACAGACAACCATCACACAAGGAACGCTAGCTTAGGTCACTTAATAGCTCAAACCCCTAGAACAAACCTCCTCAAACAGACAGTTATTTTTAGTGCAATTACTGCTTGGAATTTACTACTTCCTCATATAACTCAAGAGGTAATAATCATTTAAGTCATTTAATAAACAATGATTTTCCTTTGCTTTTTAGTCATCTGATTTTTCTTTGTATAAATTATGGATGCACTGCATAATATACATCCTAGCCCTCGACTGCACGAGGGATCTGACTGTACTCTTTATTTGTGTTCTGTATGTTGCACGTTATGTTTTGCACGTATTATATTTTGTCCTTTCTAAAGGCGTCAGCTACTGGGGATCCAGTAAATAAACTAAACTCAGTGTTCAGCCGTCGGTGACGTCTTAAACCTTTCTTCCCGACGCGATGACACCGATGCCCCCGCGGCACGAAACGACGACAGGAAGCCCGAAGAAAACTGGGTCTCCTCTCTCCCACAAGATCCAATGACAGACCTTCTGAGGTGGGGAGGGGTCCTCACGGGGGGAAGCCGACATCGAGAGGTTCTGACTTGAGCCTCGCTCCTCTCGAGGATTATTCTCCTAATATTACACAGCTTAGGGAATGCGGCTGAGCTCGGTTTCAGAAATGGACCGCTGTGACTCGTTACCTAACATTGAATCCAGGTCCTGAAATGTAGACGCGTCTCTCCTGTGGTCCTTTACTTTAACCTCGCTTCTATTTTGTTTATTTAGAAAAAAAACTTCTCCACTGAGCTATGAAGAAAAAGAAAAGCTGGTAAATTTAGTAACTCTATTTATGACGTCACTGTTAAAAAGGTGGAAATACAATAAGGGGTGCGTTTTGATTGCCTCTCAAGGCTCTCAACATGGCGACGCCTGAGCCGGCGCTAACAGCAGAAACTAAAGCGCTGACGAAGCTAATATTTGTATTTTATTTTTACCTGAGGGAGAACCGGAAGCCGAGTGCTACACTTCCACGACTTCACCGTCGATGGAGACGACGTTATCGGTGAGCTAACCAGCCGTGCACGTGAGCGTGCACTAATAGCCACACACACACACACACACACAGCTCAGGAAGACGTTACTACTCCACATGGATAGTCGTTCCCTGCTATATTTACGCTATGAATGTCGTATATTGCTCCATTAATACTGACCCAGTTATTCATTTAGCTTGATTGGCTTTACGCATTAATTAAAAACTAAATAATTATTGTATAAGACGTCACCACAAGCAATAAATACAAAGGCTATACCGTAAAAACAGGAGAACACCGTATTGGTTCTTTTAATGCAGCGATGATGCCGTACGCAGGACACACTTCAAACACAGAGACATATTCAGTATTAGAAAGTTCCGTATTTAACATTCGGCTGGCAAAGGTGCGTCGAAGTCATCAGAGAAGATGGAATAACTTCGGATAACGATAACGAGACGAGAGACCTCGGGCCGGGGCCGCGATCGGAGGAGTGGAGATGAGCGTCCTCGTCTCCGTCCTCGTGAAAGCGTCCCTCGGCCGTCACGGCGGCCGCGGCGGCGCTCCACCGTGCGCACGCGGTCGCCTCTCCTGCCGCGGACCCCGGTGAAAAGCTAATTAAGAAATATCGCAGCCTTCCGCGAACTCAATTAAATAATGTTAATTTATTCTAATTTCAATTTGGAGGCAGTGTGAACTGAAGGAGGCGGCTGTGAAAACAAAGTCTGGGAGAAGGAAGGAGAAGCTCTGGCCTCTGCCTCCCGCCCAACGGCACAGGAGCTCTCACAACACACACACACACACACACACACACACACACACACAGAAAGAAGCTCTGTTTAATTTGAACCCTTTGATTAACATAAGTAATCACACAAGCCCTTCAACTGGAGGGGAGGACGGAAAAACACACCTCGAGTGTTGGTTCACTTTCTCAGCTCTGGAAAGAAGGAGCGTGTGAAACGGAACGAGGGAATCGTGGTGAAGACGTCAAGCTAGATGAAGAAATGGCTTTATTGTATATTCTATAAAGCAGTCAACGCTAGGATCCAGATCCAGATCCAGACCGGCGACTTTAAGTTGAAGACGGCTTACTCTTTCTTTGGAGTCAATATTAAGATAATGTAGAAGTTTCCACTTCAAACTTTTATCCTCGGCTTCCGACTTTTCTTTATATGAAAATAAGGGAAGAAAATAATTCATGAAGCGGAAACTTGATAAAAAGCCGAAGATGAGATCGGTCTAAATATGGAATAGAGATGGAGATGAAACGGAGAGGAGGGGAGGGGTGAAATCAGCCCGGAGGGAAAAGAGATGGACTGAATCGGACCAGACGGAGCTCGCAACCGCCCAACAGGAACTCCCTCTGTTCATTTACATTAATCCCACAGACGCTCCATCCTTCCAGCTGCTTCACCGACGCTAAACTTTAAACTCCACGACGCCTTTTGAGCATCTATATCCTCCCAGAGAGGAAACATCCAGCAACTTGAGGAACCAACGAAAACACAACTAAAAGGAAGGCGACACACGACTTGACCTCCCAGAGTGACCCAGAGGGAGACACTCCACCTCCACTGGGTCGGACTGCAGACTGAAAAGCTGCGTTTGTGTGCGCATGTATATATAAACAATTTAAATATATATATATATATATATATATATATATATATATATATATATATATATATATATATATATATATATATATATATATATATATATATATATAAATACATTTATTTATTTTAGATAACTTTCCAATTATATATATTTTTTATATTTAAAAACATAAACATATATTTTATTTAAATTATATATACAAATATGTAGTATATAATATATTTCTAATAATATATATAATATAACGCCTATAATAATATATTTAAATGTGATTATATATATTTTTTTTTTAAATATATTTTTTAAATTATATATACAAATATGTAGTATATAATATATTTCTAATATATATAATATAACGCCTATAATAATATATTTAAATGTGATTATATATATTTTTTTTTATATATATACAAATATGTAGTATATAATATATTTCTAATAATATATATAATATAACGCCTATAATAATGTATTTAAATGTGATTATATATATATATATTTTTTTTATATATATTTTTTAAATTATATATATATATATTTTTTAAATTATATATATATATATTTTTTAAATTATATATATATATTTTTTTTTTATATATATTTTTTTTTTAATTTTATACATATATATATATATGAAATAATAACTTATATAATATTATAATGTCATATAAAAGAAAATATTAACCGTTTAGGTGGCCACTGAAAATGACCATGACTAATATTCCTGTTTATATGCGGCCGTGCGTTCTGATTAACGCGACGCGTCCCCGTGACGCCGTCCTGCGGCTACATCCTTAAATAAAGTAACTTCCCCTCCTCCTCCTGTGACGCAACCTCGCTGCAACCATTCTGCAAGGTCAGCAAAAACGGTTTCCTCCAAGACGGAGCGGGAACACGAGGCCGTGAAGAAAAACAAACCGCTTCTGGAGCCTCCTGTGGGATCCCCGTCTCCAGACGCCCGCGTGCTGAATGTAAATGCGCTAAGCGCGGGTCCCGCCGGACCGCCTGAAGATGAAACACCCCGACGCCCGGGAACCCGCATGTAACTGAGCCGCTGCCACGAATCTGCCCGTGAATCTGAACGTGTGTTCCGCTGAGCTTTGAGCTTAACGTAAATCCAATGCATACGTGTAATACCTGTGTATAGAGCAAGTGGGTGCACTCCATATGTCCTGTAGACGTCCCGATTCTCCACAGGCTGGAGGAGAAGTGGGTGGTTTTAATGCAATGACAAGGAGGATACAACTACACCCCAGACTAAGTTTAACACACTTTCTTTCCATTCATCCATCATTCGAGCGCTTGCACTCTTTATTTGTTTTTTGTGCAGTCGGAGCTTGTGTTCCTCTTGGTGCTGAATAAATGTGAAAGAAAGAAGAAAAAAAATGTAAATGGGATTTGAGAAATGCTAATCTCTCCTTGGTTTAGCAGACTTTTTAGATTCCGTTCGACGGAAAACACACGCGAGCCGTTTCATAGCCTTCAGGGCAGGTTGTAAATGTATAACGGCTTTCAATATATCAATTCATACATTAACATTCGGAGATTAGACCTAGTTGTCTGCACACGTAGCGAGAGCGCCTGTTTATCTCGGCCCTACATTGCGGTCGCCCACATGAATAGTCGGTCGAAATAAATATAAATGGAGAATATACACACACCTTGAAACCTCTAATATGAGAGAGGTGAGCTGTGTTTTGGGGGAAGGTTATAACTCACTGAACTGAGCCTTAGGCGCGCGAGAAAAACTATGAGAACAGATACAAACATGCACACACACACACACACACACACACACACACACATCTACACTCTGCACACGTCCGTAGTGCGGCGATGTGTTGGTTTCGTCTTGGGCTCTCATAGTGGGAATGTCTCCTCTTAATCCTCCCTGACTTCATACATTCAAAGGTCATCGCACAGCCTACACATGGCTGAGGCGTGTGTGTGTGTGTGTGTGTGTGTGTGTGTGTCATAGTGTGAATAAGAAAGAGAAACCTATTCACACTCGCTGTATATGTCAACAAACCCTGTAGGCCTCTCCTTGTTTACTGTGAACATCCTATCTCTTCTTCTACTACTCCATTCCACCCTTCACTATCTTCCACCTATTCTCCTTCACTGCACCTTCTTTGCACCCTTCCCTCCCTCCCTCCCTCCCTCCCTCCTGAGCTCCAGAGGCAGGGGCATCTCTTGGCGAAGTGCGGCCCACCACAGGCCACTGGCTCTGGGTAATTAAAGTGGTTTAGGCCCCCTCACCCACGGTCACAGGCAACTGCAGCCTGGTGATAAAGGCACTGTGCCATAATTACATGGACGGCCAGCGTCACCGCCCAGCTACACTAAAACAGTCAGCTAGCCGGCTGCATGGGGAGGAGGAACCTGTGTGTGTGTGTGTGTGTGTGTGTGTTAGTAACTGTATATATAGTGTGTGTGTGCGCGCGCACAGGGGGTCAACACCCCCTTGTGATCGCTCTGCTGTAGTTAAGCCCCCTGTGTTTAAGCCCCACATAGGCTCATTGAGCTCCCCCCCCCCCCCACACACACACACACACATTAACCCCCCCCAGCCAATCATTCCCCACCAGTGGTCTGACTCCTGCCGTGAGTGTGTGTGACCATCAGCCATTTAATTAGACCCAGCCACGATTTGCCTAATTTAAATAAATAAACATACGAAAAACACCCCAATAAACAAATACCTCGATGCAAATGAGGAGCGGTGGAGTTCCGTGAGCGTGAAGAACGGGGCAGAAGATGGGGTTGTGCAGGCGGAAAAAAAGCTAATGTAAGGGCCACTGGATGTGGACACACACACACACACACACACACACACACACACAAAATGCTTCAAGTCACTCAGTTATAATCACTTAATAACACGCAGAATGAAACTGAATTGTTTGTGTAAAAGTGTCTGTTCCCAACTAAATATTTTACATTTATTGTATTTGATGAACATCACTGAGGAGTTAATGAAATCAGACTTAAACATCCTAAATATTTCTTTGAGTGAAAGACGCATAGTTAAAAATGACACTGTGGATCTCCTCCTCATCTCTAAATACAGCTGAGAAACAACACGTTATATTCACATCATTATTTCTGATCTTAAACCTGTTCCATGTGGTATTTCACAAAAAGTTAATTCCTTTCGTGCGTTTTCCTAAGAACGGCCAGCAGCAGCTGTCAATTCATGCTCCTTCCTTCCATAAGAGGCAACGACTTAAAACATGGCTTTAGACTTCTGGTTTCACTCTGAACGGCAGCCTCCTGGGTCTCCTCTGTTTTCAGATCACGTGGATTACATATTACTTTATTTTGAGGGTAATATAAGGACTACGGTGCATTTCATTTCAACATTTGTCGTCGTTCCATTGGGTTCAAGTGACGCCCGTTTACCTTCGGGGAAGAGGAGGCCAGCTCTCTCCCCATCACGGCGGCGACCGGGCCGGGCCCGACCGGCGGGGCTCTCTCCCGGTCTGGACCGGATCCGGGTTTGGGAGCCGGCGGACCGGGGCCGGGTCCGGGGCCGGGGCCGGGTCCGGGACTCGGGGGCGGGGGAGCCCTCCTCTTCTGGCCGCCGCCCAAATCCGGGGAACGGCCGCCGGCGGGGCTCGATGTCCTCGGCTCGTAGAACGGGTTGGATCTGAGCGGAGAGGAGAGAGAGAGAGAGATGAGACAAAAAAAAGCTGCCGTGTTACTTTTAAATGGAAGTTATAGTGATGGAGGAGTGTGAAGTAATTAATTGCCTCAAAGACCAACAGTGTTTGTTAACAAGTCAGTATTGCAAGAAATAAACACTCAAACTAAACACAGATAAGTAAACCTGGCTACAGATGTGATTAAGTGACATTATAAGTAACTTAAAAGCACGTAGCCACAAATTAGCAGCGCTATTTGGACCCATTGTTTCGTTAAACACGAGGAAATTGCAACATGGAAGCGAGAGTTTGGTGCAATACAATGAACAGCACACACAGCGGGAAGGTAATAGAAGATGCAGGTGCACCGAGGTCAGGTCCGCGTGACCTCATATCCTCACTGCCCAAGGTGGACCACTGACAGACAGACAGGCAGGAGCACACAGGCACTCTCACACACATACCAGAGTGTTATCAATATACAGGCATGCTTGTGGCACTGAAAGCAGGGGCACGGCCTTGAGACATTCACTCATCATGCAACAAGCAATCCTCCACAAACAAGAGGATTGGATGGAGAGGGTGGGGGCGAGAAAGAGAAAGAGAAAGAGGAGGAAAAGCTGATTGACTAGGTATCCGTCTGAAAGAGCAGGTTGGAGCCACTCGGTGTCCGTCTGACCCGCAGAGCGATACGAAAAGAAAAGCGGGGCCGGCCTTTAGAGCGGCTTTAACAGACCAGCGCTGGCTAAAAGACATGTGAAAGGGCTCCAGTCAAAACACGGCGCTGCCCTCTTGAACCCTCTATTCTGCAGAGGGGACCGCTCCTGGTGCAAAGAGACGGAGCAAAGGAAACATGTCAGTAACCCGGCTCGTCTTCAGACGCCGTCGGGGCGACGGCTTCGCTCAACGGCCGAAACCCACGAGTTTACGTTTACAATGGAGGCACGGATTGAAATCGTGAAAAAAAAAAAAAAAAATGCGGGACGCTCGCATAACTTTTGCGCTGACGACTCTATTTTTGTTTTAAAACTCGGTGGGTTTGCGTTTCAGTCCGGACAGTCAGAGGCAAAAGGCCTTTGAGCGCGCTGACGGAGAAAACATTTTAATTATTATAATCCAGGTGGCAACTCCTCTGGTTCTGCCAAGTGAAAGTGTGTTAAAGCTGCATTCTCTCTCCTGACCACCAGGGTGTGACTCCTCTGGTTGTATAGAAGTCTATGCTTCATATGTTAAAGCTGCATTCTCTCTCCTGACCACCAGGGGGTGACTCCTCTGGTTGTATAGAAGTCTATGCTTCATATGTTAAAGCTGCATTCTCTCTCCTGACCACCAGGGGGTGACTCCTCTGGTTGTATAGAAGTCTATGCTTCATATGTTAAAGCTGCATTCTCTCTCCTGACCACCAGGATGTGACTCCTCTGGTTGTATAGAAGTCTATGCTTCATGTGTTAAAGCTGCATTCTCTCTCCTGACCACCAGGGTGTGACTCCTCTGGTTGTATAGAAGTCTATGCTTCATGTGTTAAAGCTGCATTCTCTCTCCTGACCACCAGGGTGTGACTCCTCTGGTTGTATAGAAGTCTATGCTTCATGTGTTAAAGCTGCATTCTCTCCTGACCACCAGGGGGCGACTCCTCTGGTTGTATAGAAGTCTATATAAATGACTCTACTTCTCTCTTGATGTATTCCCTCAGTAAACATTGTAAACATGAGTTTATGTCTCAATCTCTAGTTTCAAGTCTTCTTCAATACAGCATGATGTTCATTTAGTAAATTATGGTCATTTAGAGTCAAACAGACCATAAAGCAGGGGACGCTTTAGGGCGGGGCTTAATGTGATTGACAGGTCTAACAGAGACGTATACTGCGTCTCTTCCTCATTTAAAATATGGTGACTTCCGTTCATTGGCTGCAAAAAAGAAAAAGAAAAATGGCGACTCCAATCTTGGAACTCGAGGCTTCAAAACATCAGTCCACAAGCCGATGTGATTTTGTGAAAGGGTCATGTGACGCGCCTTCTGGACGGAGACGGTTTTAAAACGCATCAGTGTGCATGAGGACTAACCACGTTTAATGAGGGACTGAGGTAAGAACAGATGTTAAAAACATGGTCTTTTTATATATTATTTCTCAAAAGCTCAGTGTCACTACTGTTGCTAGATTGTGTGCCTTATTTTTATTTATTTTTTACCTTAAGTTTATTGTAATTCTGTGCGTTAGGAGGACCCAGCAAAATAAGCTTTTCATTGTACAGAGTAACTGTTATCTGAGCATATGACAATAAATATCTTGAACTATTAGATCTGCTATCACGGATTGATTTATTGATTCTGGTTCACGGAGAGAGAGAGACGCATATTGTCGATGTAAGTGGAGGGAGGGGAAATAAAAATAAGAGTCTTGGGAGGAAGTTGAGGGGGGAAAGTATGGGGGAGGGAGGGAAGGAGCGACGGAGGAGGGAGACAAGGTTAAAGAATGCAGAGAAACAACAGGGCCCTTGTTCCCGTTGAAAGAGCTGCCTCGTCACTCTGCCCTGATTTTTTTTTGGGGTGGGTGGGGGTAGGTGGGGGGCGCTACAAGAACCCATTTATAAAAGGAGGGTTTCTCGCACGGCTTGGCCTGCCAACAGTTACCAAGCTGGGAAGCCTGGATCCTCCCAGACTGCTTCTAGTATGGGAAACTCAGACACGGAAACTTTGTCAGAAGCTATTTCGCTCAACAGTTTAGGAAAAGAAATCCCTCAAGCAAACAAATAAGCCCAGGCCTCTCCAGTCTGACACACATGATTAAACGCACTGTAAACACACAGGAAGAGGCTTCAGGTCTCCTATTCGAAACGTGCAACGCGTCCACCGCTTCCTCAACGCTGCGCGTCGGCCGACTAGAATAAGGTGAAGAAATGGGACACAGTGCAGACATAAGGTCTTACTCGTCAAGCTCCTCCTCCTCGTTGTGAGAGGTGTCGGCGTACAAGTACTTGCTCATGTCGACAGGCCGCACTCCTTTCCTCTGCCGGGGTTTGGGCGGTTCTGGGTCCGGCCGGAGGTCCGCGTCCGCCTCCGGCTCGTCGAAGGGGTTGCTCCCCCCCGGGGGCGTCTCCGTCCCGGCCGCGTCCGGCTCGTCGAACGGGTTCGAGGAGTCGCGGTCGAAGAAGGAGGAGTCGTCGTCCGCCGGACGCCTCGGCGCCGGCTCGGCGGGGGGCTCTGACCCGAAGAGGAGACGGGAGATGTCAGCGCGTCCTCTACAGGACAGTAGTCATGGTAACGTCATGGTAACGCGCTCAGCTTCATGGACATTCCTTCCTTTTAACTACCGTGTAACAGGACCAATGCATGGCCATGACAAAACATGTAGTATTTAAACTAACAATGAGAATACAAAGCATACAGTAAACCTTAAATGACACAAATGAATGAGACAATAGTTTGATTAAAAGAATAAACATTTATATAGATGCCTGTATGGATGCCTGCTTATATTTTGAGCGTCTTTCTTTTAAAAGCATATTAATTATTTCAAACTCAGCGTAAATGAACGTCATGAACACATGAACA
>JBAMJR010000279.1:525000-526734 GCA_038501785.1 Myoxocephalus aenaeus | reverse complement strand
TTGATGAAATATTAGATAAATAAATAAAACAAGTACAATAAAAGTCCAGTTTCGAGTTCATCGGTGAGGCGCAGTGGTCGCAGTGAAGAGGAGGAAACAGCGCCCCCGCCGCTCCGCCCCGCTCGCGCTGCGGCCGGAGGCGGTACTGCACGCGGAAGTGCCGCTCAAGTGTTGACGACACCTGAAGCCGAAAAACACCTGAAACCGGAAACACCTGAAGCCGGAAACACCTGCGGAGCTTCTTCTCGGCTCACGAGCGGTTCTCTGCATGGATAAACTGAAGAAGGTGCTGAGCGGCCAGGATGAAGGCAGCAGCGACGGGACCGGGATCCTGGAGGTACGGGTGCCGGGAGGGGTAGACCAGTGAGACGGTCACTACTGACACAGACTCTAAGGTCTTGGTCCTTGTTAAATACATTTATTTTAAAAGGAGCATAAGGTAGGTTTAACTTCTGATGACGTCATCAGAAGTTAAACCTACCTTATGCTCCTTTTAAAATAAATGTATTTGTGTATTTACTCACAAAGTAAATACACTACTCCTCGCTAGTACAAGTACTGCATTCACTAAGTGTACAAACGTGTCATTGTAATGACTTTCATCTGTTGTTCATTCTTTGACTAAATGAAGTGCAGTATACGTTTACTCTGCCGTGTCGAGCGAGATAGTAAAGTACAAGTACCTGTAGTTGACTAAATGTAGTGCAGTAAAAGTACAACGTTTACTCTGAAGAGAAAGATCGTAAAGTACAAGTACATGTAAGTTAAGTAAATATACTTTGTTTCTTGAGTCAATATTTCTATCAGCCTGAAGGGAACAAAGGCAGCTTTTACTAAGTAAACCAGGACCAGGACCAAGACCACGACCAGGACCAAGACCAGGACCAAGACCACGACAAGGACCACGACAAGGACCAAGACCAGGACCACGACGAGGACCAAGACCACGACCAGGACCAAGACCAGGACCAGGACCAGGACCACGACAAGGACCACGACCACGAAAAGGACCAAGACCAGGACCAGGACCAAGACCAGGACCAGGACCAAGACCAGGACCACGACAAGGACCAAGACCAGGACCACGACGAGGACCAAGACCACGACCAGGACCAAGACCAGGACCAGGACCAGGACCACGACAAGGACCACGACCACGAAAAGGACCAAGACCAGGACCAGGACCAAGACCAGGACCAGGACCAAGACCAGGACCACGACAAGGACCAAGACCACGACAAGGACCACGACCAGGACCACGACCAAGACCAGGACCAGGACCACGACAAAGACCAAGACCACGACAAGGACCAAGACCAGGACCAAGACCAGGACCAAGACCACGACAAGGACCAAGACCAGGACCACGACGAGGACCAAGACCACGACCAAGACCACGACAAGGACCAAGACCAGGACCAGGACCACGACAAGGACCACGACAAGGACCAAGACCACGACCAAGACCACGACAAGGACCAAGACCACGACCAAGACCACGACAAGGACCAAGACCACGACAAGGACCAAGACCACGACCAGGACCAAGACCAGGACCACGACAAGGACCACGACCACGACCACGACCAAGACCACGACCACGACCACGACCACGACCAAGACCACGACAAGGACCAAGACCACGACCAAGACCACGACAAGGACCACGACAAGGACCAAGACCACGACAAGGACCAAGACCACGACCAAGACCACGACAAGGACCAAGACAAG
>JBAMJR010000279.1:515000-517500 GCA_038501785.1 Myoxocephalus aenaeus | reverse complement strand
CTCTGGTGTCAGGTCTCTGGTCTCTGGTCTCTGTGGTCCTGGTCTCTGTGGTCCTGGTCTCTGGTCTCTGTGGTCCTGGTCTCTGTGGTCCTGGTCTCTGGTCTCTGTGGTCCTGGTCCTGGTCTGGTGGTCTGGTCTCTCTGGTCCTGGTCCTGATCTCTGTGGTTCTGGTCCTGGTCCTGGTCCTGGTCTGGTGGGCTGGTGATATTGATCCTCTGATCAGTTATTGAAACATTAAAAATGAAATCAGAAAGTTTGTTTTGTCTTATTTATGAATGAATGAATTTCGTGTCGAGGTAGAGAAAGTCAGGTAGAGAAAGTCAGGTAGAGAAAGTCAGGTAGAGAAAGTCAGGTAGAGAAAGTCAGGTAGAGAAAGTCAGGTAGAGAAAGCCAGGTAAATAATAATAATAATAATAATAATAATAATAATAATGAAAATAAAAATAACTGAGATGAAAGATATATACAGCAAAAAAAAAGAGTATTAATTTAGGAATTAAATTAAAGTTAAACAATAGAAGTGCAAAAATGCTGTTTGTGTACATGAAGAGGTGTAAATAAACAAACTAATAATAATCTGATGTTTTGTTTATTGTTTATTTGTCGCTAAAAGGTTCGTCTGCAGCTGGATGAACTGATGAAGATGAGGATAATGATGATGATGAAGAGGCTTCACCCAGAGCTCCAGTCCTCCGGTCGGCTCAGTGAAGCAGAGCGCTCCAACTCTTCTTCCTTAATATTACTATTATTAATACTATTATTATTACTATTACTAATATTATTACTATATTATTATTACTACTATTATTATTTACGATATTCTCAGTTTTGTCTTCTTTTGGATAATTTCTGCTCTTTGTGTCTCAGGTAAGTTTATTATATTTATTATTCACTAAAGCAGTTTTTATTATTATTGTTGTTATTATTATTATTCACTAAAGCAGTTTTTATTATTATTGTTGTTATTATTATTATTCACTAAAGCAGTTTTTATTATTATTATTGTTGTTATTATTATTATTCACTAAAGCAGTTTTTATTATTATTATTATTCACTAAAGCAGCTTAAATTATTATTATATTTAAAACATTTCAAAGTTAATTATTGTGATATTTTCATGACGAGTCGCAGCGTTTTATGTTTATCTGAGTTTTTGTTGAATATATTTTATTTATTTATTTCCTTTTGTAATGAAGTCGTTTTAACTGACATGTTCATGATGCAACAGCCACACACATAAATATATATTTAATAAAATAATGCTTTGATGCAAAACAAGTTTCATATTCAAAGAACATAAAGAGGGAAATTAATCAACGGTAATTATTTTAAATCATTTTAATGGATATTTAAATGCGATGTTGAAACACGCTGAATGAGATACACGTCTTCCAAGTATCATCTCATATTTATATCATAATGTTTGTATATTTAGTGTGTTTGGAACATAGTATTAATACTGCTTCAAACATTCTTAAGCCTTACAAATACAAAAAGAGTTGAATAACATGAATTAATATAATAAGAATAAGAATTATTATTATACATAAAATACAATAATTACTGTTTATAATAACACTAAACATTAGAAACTACAGCACAGTAACTAACATTATTAAATGTGTTTTATTCATTTAACTGTGTTTTAATTTAAATATAATAATTACTTCTTTAATTCCTTAATTAAATAATTACTCTAATACAACTAGATTTTAAACATGAGCATCCGTGTTGTAAAGAAAATTATTATGAATAAATGTGTTTTATTCATTTAATTGTGTTAATAACAGATGAAGGTGGAGGGTCTCCAGGAGGACGGGGGGGCTGGTTCTGACCGGGCCAGCGGGGGGGCTGGTTCTGACCGGGCCCCCGGCGGCGGGGCGGCCGGGCCCCCGTGCAGCTCGGCCGAGCGCTGCATGTCCCGGCTGCTGAGCGCCGTGGAGAGCGAGCTGCAGGCCGGGCGAGAGAAGGGCGACCCGACGGAGAGGGAGCTCCGGGTCTCGCTGGAGGACCAGGAGCTGTGGAGCAAGTTCCAGGTCCTCACCAACGAGATGATCGTCACCAAGAACGGACGGTAAGGCACCCACCTGGGGGGCAAGAACCACCTGGGGGTCGTTTTGAACCCACCTGGGGTCAATAACCCACCTGGGGGCCGTTGACCACCACGTTACATCTGTTTAATTTAAACCACGTCCAAACTAAAACCCCTGGTGGTGATTCAGAGTGAACAGGAAGTGAACTCTTTAGTTTGGTGGTAAACAAATGAATCTCTGAATCTGTAACTATTGTCGAGTATTTCTACGGACATCATTTGTTTGTTTTCTGAATATTTTAGAGGTGAACAGGACCGACAAGTGTTGACTCCAGACACCTGTTCATCGGGTTATTCATTAGTCTCGATAGCTGACGGTGACGGCGTGAGTGTTTCTGCCGAAGGCGTGTTGACCGAGCTCTCCATTCACACCTGCAGAGCTCCACTTCACCTGCTTTTACTGCTGC
>JBAMJR010000279.1:432500-512500 GCA_038501785.1 Myoxocephalus aenaeus | reverse complement strand
TGTCAAGAGCGCTCCTCCTCTCTCTCTCTGTATTGTGCCGGAGTGGGCGAGAGACTCCGGCCTCTAATTAACCACTTCAGTGCCTCTCCTCGCTCTCCTTCACCTGCTCGCCCCCTCGTAACCACAGGAACTGGATTAAGCGCTCTTAATTGGCCGGCGGCGGTTTAATGCACTTCCTGTCGAGAGGCCTCCAGGAACACACAAACACACACTCCAAAAATTGGCAATAAAGTTGTTTATATTTACCCCATTATCCATGTCCACACACACACACACACACACACACACACACACACACACACTGTAATGCAGAGCTGGAACAGAGAGCTCGGCCATAATGAAATAATTGCTCAGTTTATTTGTACATTATGGTAATTATGTTTTTTACCGGAAAATTAATTTACCCATCATGCTTCAGGTGGATGAGAGCGAGAGCCAGAGGTAAACTATATTTGAAACACACACACACACACACATACACACACACACACACACACACACACACACACACACACACACACACACACACACACAGTGATGGGGTCAGCCAGCCTCTCAATCTGAATAGAAAACAGTTTGTTTTTGTGTGTCTGCCTGGAGAGCTGGGATTGGTTAATTGGGCCTCGTTGGTGAGGGGGGGGGGGGCGGGGGGGGGGGAGAGCACGTTGGCTCTGATCCAGAAACAACACCGTTTTAGTTTTCATTCAAACTTCAGCTCAGAAACTTTATTCCCTCTGTGTGGCTCTGTGTTTCAGTACACTGTTGAGGTACTTGTACACATGCTGCCTCAGTAAAGATACATATATGGATACATGTGTACCTGTGTGTTGGCAGATGGTGCTGAACTCGCTGCACAGGTACGAGCCTCAGCTGCACATCGTGTGCGTCGGCTCTCGTCATCGACTCGTCTGCAACGTTTCCTTCAAGGAGACGCAGTTCATCGCCGTCACGGCCTACCAGAACGAGGAGGTACAAGTACACGCAGCGCGTACAAGTACACGCAGCGCGTACAAGTACACGCAGCGCGTACAAGTACACACAACGTGTACAGTACACGCAGCGCGTACAAGTACACACAACGTGCCGGCTGATTTAGGTTTTAGGGACTGAAACTGAAAGAATACGTTTTATTTATTTAATTCTTTTCCTGTAAATGTTTCTTGTACATATTATAATTATATATGTATACGAACTGAAGAGAAATGAGGGTTAATTCATGTGAGTAGAATGTTACAGTTTCAGTGCGGATATGTTTTTTGTGTTTGTCATGTATTTTGGTATGTTTGTGTGTGTTTGTGTGTCTGTGTGCAGATCACGGCTCTGAAGATCAAACACAACCCGTTTGCCAAAGCTTTCCTGGACGCTAAGGAGAGGTGATCATGAAATACAATCTACTGTATACAAGTACTATACAAGTACTACACAAGTACTCTCTTCTTCTACTGCCTTATGTATTGTTCATTTATAAATATATGAGTATATATATTTATCTATATATCTATAGCACACACACACACAGCTGTGTCACGGTAGCGTTTGATTCCTCCACCAGGAACCCGGGGGGCGGGCGGGTCCTGGAGTCCTCAGAGCGCGTTCAGCCGTGTGAGTTTTATTCACCAAGAAAAATACTTTTTATATTTAAATACAAAAACATCATTTCAGAAAATATATATTTGTACAATATAAGGTATTGTTTTACGGTTGGTACACATTTTTATATTTGCATTGTTATTGTTCCATGTTTATATTCAATATATTTCCCATTCATTATAATTAATTACATATTTAATCATAAAAATACTTTTAATTAGAATATTTAAAAACAACAAAATACAAACAACAAACTTTTTTTGTTTTGATTTACAGTATTTATAGTTTATGTACAACAAATATAAATGACACAGAATGCAGAATTAAAGTTGAGCCATGTAACATTCTATTTATGCATTTCATTTATATGTATATACAAATATATAATATTAATGTATTCATATTACTAATGTTAATGTATTTATATATATTTATCTAATATTAATGTATATATATATATGTATTTATTTATATAATATTGATATTTATGTATCTATGTATTTATATAATATTAATGTTAATGTATTCATATATTGTTAATGTATGTATATAATATTAATGTTAATGTATTTATTTATATCATATTAATGTATTTATATATATATTAATATTAATATATGTTAACGTATTTATTTATATAATATTGATATTTATGTATCTATGTATTTATATAATATTAATGTGAATGTATTTATATTAATATTAGTGTATTTATATATTAAGGCTGGTCGCTGTGCTCGGCTGGAGGGGGCGGAGCTTATCCCTACGCCGGCCTCCCGCTGACCTCACACCATCACCATGGTTACAAGCACCACGGTTACCCGGGCCGACACACACCTTACACACCTCCCTACCTGCAGCACCGCACACACTCCTCAGGTGTGTGTGTGTTTGTTTACATGTTGTGTGTTTGTTTACATGTCGTGTGTTTGTTTACATATATGTATTTGTTTACATGTATTTGTTTACATGTCGTGTGTTTGTTTACATGTATTTGTTTACATGTATTTGTTTACATGTATTTGTTTACATGTATTTGTTTACATGTATTTGTTTACATGCCGTGTATTTGTTTACATGTATTTGTTTACATGTATTTGTTTACATGTCGTGTGTTTGTTTACATGTATTTGTTTACATGTCGTGTATTTGTTTACATGTATTTGTTTACATGTATTTGTTTACATGCCGTGTATTTGTTTACATGTATTTGTTTACATGTATTTGTTTACATGTCGTGTGTTTGTTTACATGTATTTGTTTACATGTGTTTTTTACATGTCATGTATTTGTTTACATGTATTTGTTTACATGCCGTGTATTTGTTTACATGCCGTGTATTTGTTTACATGTATTTGTTTACATGTCGTGTATTTGTTTACATGTATTTGTTTACATGTATTTGTTTACATGCCGTGTATTTGTTTACATGTATTTGTTTACATGCCGTGTGTTTGTTTACATGCTGTCAGACGGGTGGAGCTCCTCCTCTTCCTCCTCCAGCGCTGCTTCCTCACAGGCTCCTCCTCCTCCTCACAGCTCCAGGTGAGGCTCACGCCATATTACCACATGATAAGCTTGTTTGATGTATACTTCCAGTATATATATATATATATATATATATATATATATATATATATTTATACATTGTTGTGTTTGTGTTCAGTCAGTATCCCTGTCTGTGGACGGTTGGATGCAGTGAGCTAAGCCCCTCCCACTCACCCTGCACGGCTCTCCATGGACCAATCAGCAGCGAGAGCCTCATGCAGCCACCCAGTCACGGTCGAGTGGGCGTGGCCGGATGGCCACCTGGCCCCACCCACTCTTTCTGAGGATGGATGTGATTGGCCGAATGGAAGTGAAGACCCCTTGTGCTCCGTGAATACTACCACTGAGTATCCCTGTCTTCTTGTAAACACTACTAACTACTGGGGGCTACTGGTATTTACTGGTGGCTACCAGTATGTACCAGTAGCTACTCATACTCACTGGTGGCTACCAGTATGTACCAGTAGCTACTCATACTCACTGGTGGCTACCAGTATGTACCAGTAGCTACTCATACTCACTGGTGGCTACCAGTATGTACCAGTAGCTACTCATACTCACTGGTGGCTACCAGTATGTACCAGTAGCTACTCATACTCACTGGTAGCCACCAGTATGTACCAGTAGCTACTCATACTCACTGGTGGCTACCAGTATGTACCAGTAGCTACTCATACTCACTGGTGGCTACCAGTATGTACCAGTAGCTACTCATACTCACTGGTGGCTACCAGTATGTACCAGTAGCTACTCATACTCACTGGTGGCTACCAGTATGTACCAGTAGCTACTCATACTCACTGGTAGCCACCAGTATGTACCAGTAGCTACTCATACTCACTGGTGGCTACCAGTATGTACCAGTAGCTACTCATACTCACTGGTGGCTACCAGTATGTACCAGTAGCTACTCATACTCACTACTTGGTACCAAGTAGTGAGTATGAGTAGCTACTGGTACATACTGGTGGCTACCAGCATGCACCAGTAGTTATTCATACTCACCACTTGGTATCTACTGGTGGCTGATCTCTACTTGTTGTACATACAGTACTTGTATACTCGTGTATCTTCTGGTGAATATTTGTACATACTTTTATTTCGTGGTGGCTTGTTAAGTATTGGTCTTTTGTTCTGGTGATTATTGTACTAATATATATTGATGGTACTACTATCTATTGATGGGTACTTATGTCTATTTATGGCTACTACTATCTATTGATGGGTACTTATATTTATTGATGGCTACTAAAATATATTGATGGCTACTTATATCTATTTATGGCTAGTAATATCTATTGATGGCTACTAATATCTATTGTTGGCTCTCAGTAACTATCTGTGGCTACTAACCTGGTCATCTTTACAAAGGATTGTCTACTTAGTATTAGTAAATACTGGTATCCATCAACTATTATCAGAATCAGCTTTAATGACCATATACGTTTTCACATACATTTCACTTTGCTCTTCGTAATTATACACAATAACAAGATAAATATAAATATAAAAAGACTAACAGTGGCTACAGGTGATCACTGGTGGAGGCTAACAGTGGCTACAGGTGATCACTGGTGGTGGCTAACAGTGGCTACAGGTGATCACTGGTGGTGGCTAACAGTGGCTACAGGTGATCACTGGTGGTGGCTAACAGTGGCTACAGGTGATCACTGGTGGAGGCTAACAGTGGCTACAGGTGATCACTGGTGGTGGCTAACAGTGGCTACAGGTGATCACTGGTGGTGGCTAACAGTGGCTACAGGTGATCACTGGTGGAGGCTAACAGTGGCTACAGGTGATCACTGGTGGAGGCTAACAGTGGCTACAGGTGATCACTGGTGGAGGCTAACAGTGGCTACAGGTGATCACTGGTGGTGGCTAACAGTGGCTACAGGTGATCACTGGTGGAGGCTAACAGTGGCTACAGGTGATCACTGGTGGAGGCTAACAGTGGCTACAGGTGATCACTGGTGGTGGCTAACAGGGGCTACAGGTGATCACTGGTGGAGGCTAACAGGGGCTACAGGTGATCACTGGTGGAGGCTAACAGGGGCTACAGGTGATCACTGGTGGTGGCTAACAGGGGCTACAGGTGATCACTGGTGGTGGCTAACAGGGGCTACAGGTGATCACTGGTGGAGGCTAACAGGGGCTACAGGTGATCACTGGTGGTGGCTAACAGTGGCTACAGGTGATCACTGGTGGAGGCTAACAGTGGCTACAGGTGATCACTGGTGGAGGCTAACAGTGGCTACAGGTGATCACTGGTGGTGGCTAACAGTGGCTACAGGTGATCACTGGTGGTGGCTAACAGTGGCTACAGGTGATCACTGGTGGAGGCTAACAGTGGCTACAGGTGATCACTGGTGGAGGCTAACAGTGGCTACAGGTGATCACTGGTGGAGGCTAACAGTGGCTACAGGTGATCACTGGTGGAGGCTAACAGTGGCTACAGGTGATCACTGGTGGTGGCTAACAGTGGCTACAGGTGATCACTGGTGGAGGCTAACAGTGGCTACAGGTGATCACTGGTGGAGGCTAACAGTGGCTACAGGTGATCACTGGTGGTGGCTAACAGGGGCTACAGGTGATCACTGGTGGAGGCTAACAGGGGCTACAGGTGATCACTGGTGGAGGCTAACAGGGGCTACAGGTGATCACTGGTGGTGGCTAACAGGGGCTACAGGTGATCACTGGTGGTGGCTAACAGGGGCTACAGGTGATCACTGGTGGAGGCTAACAGTGGCTACAGGTGATCACTGGTGGTGGCTAACAGTGGCTACAGGTGATCACTGGTGGAGGCTAACAGTGGCTACAGGTGATCACTGGTGGTGGCTAACAGGGGCTACAGGTGATCACTGGTGGAGGCTAACAGGGGCTACAGGTGATCACTGGTGGAGGCTAACAGTGGCTACAGGTGATCACTGGTGGTTTTCCTACCGGTCACTCCCCCGCACATCCCTGCATTCCTCATATTTAAACTCACTTGCCACTTTACTTTACACTTGTCACCTTCACACTGCACTTACATGTCACCTTAAGTACTGTCATCTGTTGTCTGTGCACTTTATTTTAATTGTATATTCTACTGTAGATTTAATTGTAAATATTCCTCTCATTATTGCACTTTGTTTATCGTTAGATGTGTATTGCTTTTGTTAAATGTGATGCACCTCCTGCCAGGACAAATGCCTTGTATGTGAAAACATACATGCAATAAATGGTTCTGATTCTAATAGTGACTAATACACTTTATTTGTCATAGAACATACATGAAATGTATTCTCTCCATTTGACCCCTCCTTAGTATTTAAGGAGCAGTGGCCCCTGAAGCCCGGGGAGCATTTTAGGGTTCAGTGCCTCAGGGACACTTCAACATGTGAACTATGGGGAGCGGGGGATGGACCCGGCGACCCTGTGGTGCAGGACGACCTCTCATCCCCATGAGCTACCGCTCATGGGGATGGTGGTGGCTAGTGGTGGCTACAGGGGCCACTGGTGGTGGCTAATGGTGGCTACAGGGGCCACTGGTGGGGGCTAGTGGTGGCTACAGGGGCCACTGGTGGTGGCTAATGGTGGCTACAGGGGCCACTGGTGGTGGCTAATGGTGGCTACAGGGGCCACTGGTGGGGGCTAGTGGTGGCTACATGGGCCACTGGTGGTGGCTAATGGTGGCTACAGGGGCCACTGGTGGGGGCTAGTGGTGGCTACATGGGCCACTGGTGGTGGCTAATGGTGGCTACAGGGGCCACTGGTGGGGGCTAGTGGTGGCTACATGGGCCACTGGTGGTGGCTAATGGTGGCTACAGGGGCCACTGGTGGTGGCTAGTGGTGGCTACCGTTTAATGGTGACATAAACTTACTGTACATTGTTGTTGTTAAACCTGTGTATATTTATATGTGAGCGGTCCATCAGCTGTGCTTCAAGTAAACAAATGAATATGCTTCTTGTTTGTTGTCTTTTCTCGACTTCGAAGTAGTTCATAAATCAAAAGAATCATTTATTTAAAATCAGTTTTTCTGCTCTGTGTCAATAAAGGTTTAAAGGAAGAAGTGTTATGGTCATATTTAATGTTTCCTTCTTTATCTCCAACATGACACTTCCTCAGAAATATATAACCTATATAACCGGACACACACTGTTTCTGTTGTTCACTTTCATGATCATCATTCTCTACATGTGGGGACTTCTGTTCCATTATTTTAATCGCCCTGTCACAATAAAACGCTGCCAGGAAATGACAGGAGTGTGTATCCTTTGGCAGGCTTTTATTGTGAAAGCAGCTCATTCAACAACAGCCATGAAAACAAACGTTAAAGTCAAAGCAACTTTCATTTTGGTTTTATATTCGTCAGCAGAGTGGAGCCTGTACTGACCAAACGAGTCATGTCAACAACAACAACAGGTCAGGGAGTATGCAATCAAATCTACCTGTAAAGCAGGAGCATTTCAAAATAAAAGCCTGTTTTAAATAAACAAACGTGCTAAAAAAGCAGACTAATTAAAAAATAAAAGCCTGTGTGTGTGGTTTGTGTGTATGTGTGTGAACATACAGGTGTGCATTACCAGCCTTACTATAGGACGCTTCCCTCATCGACGGTAAGCGTATTGCATCACTTCCGGTTCCACCATGTGTGTTAGCCGTACTTGTCTCAGCTCCAGCTAAACCGAGCTAATTGTGTGATGTTCTTCAGTAAAGCGCCTGATCACCTGCTGTACATCTTTCACATCTAAACACTGACTCTCTTCTTCTTTTAGCGGCTCACCGCTTAAATCTAACTGTCCTGTGTTCACTTTGTTTGTTCTGCTAACGTTAGCTACCTCACTTAGCTTAGCAGCTAGCGATGTCTTCCTCCTCTCCTGCTCAGCGTGTCACATGTTTAGTTATTCCCATGCCTCCTTTAAAGATAACAATTAATATCTGACAACCATATTGATGTGTTCTGTCTTACTGAAACCTGGCTGAGACATGAGGAATATGTCAGCCTAAATGAATCTACTCCTCCAAGTCATGTTAATATGCACATTCCTCGAGACACCGGCCGAGGAGGTGGAGTAGCTGCCATCTTTGACTCGGGTCTGTTGATGGGTCCTAAACCTGGATTGAGCTGCAACTCATTTGAAAGCCTCGTTCTTAGTATTTCACATCCAACCTGGAAAACAGTACAGCCGATTCTGTTTGTCGTGGTATACCAGGCACCTGGTACGTATTCAGAATTTATATTTGAATTTTCAGAGTTTTTGTCAAGTTTGGTCCTTAAGACTGATAAGGTTATTATTGTAGGTGATTTTAATATTCATGTGGATGTTAGCAATGATAGCCTTAGTGTTGCATTCAGCTCATTGTTAGATTCGATTGGCTTCTGTCAGAGAGCACAGGAACCGACTCACTGCTTTAACCACACCCTCCACCTTGTTCTTACATATGGCATTGATGTGGAGCATTTAGTAGTGTTTCCACAGAACCCTCTTTTATCAGACCATTGCCTTATAACTTTTGAGTTTATGCTACCAGATTGTACAGCGTTAGGCAAGAGTTTTTACACCAGATGTCTAACTGACGGTGCTGTTGCTAGATTTAAGGAAGCGATTCCTTCTGTATTTAATTCATTACCATGTCTCAATATAACAGAGGACTCCTGTGTTAACTTTACTCCCTCCCAGATTGATCAGCTTGTCGATGGTGCTACTGGCTCACTGAGAGTGACGCTGGACTCGATAGCCCCTCTAAAAAAGAGGATCATTAAGCAAAGGAGGCTCGCTCCATGGTACAACCCTCAGACCCGCATATTGAAGCAAGCATCACGGAAGCTTGAGGGCATATGGCGCTCCAACGGTCTGGAGGAGTCCCGGTTGGTTTGGCGGGATAGTCTGAGAACATATAAGAAGGCCCTCCGTAATGCCAGAGGAGCCTACTACTCATCACTGATAGAGAAAAACAAGAGCAACCCTAGGTTTCTCTTTAGCACTGTGGCCAGGCTGGCTGAGAGTCATAGCTCGGTGGATCCGTGTATTCCTATAGACCTCAGTAGTAATGACTTCATGAACTTCTTCAATGGTAAGAGTATGGATATTAGAGACAGGATCGGTGATCTCCTGCCCTCGACTACTGCCGGTCCATCCTCAGGTGGGATGGCCATGGAGGAGGCTGTGGGCCCTGTTGTGTATCTGGATGGATTTTTTACCATCAACCTCGACCAACTGTCTTCAATGGTTTCTACTTCTAAATCTTCTACCTGTCTCCTAGACCCTGTTCCGACTAAGCTGTTTAAGGAAGTTTTACCTTTAATTAGCGCCTCTCTACTAGATATTATCAATGGGTCTTTACTAATGGGTCATGTACCACAGTCTTTTAAAGTAGCTGTATTTAAACCTCTTCTTAACCCTATGCCCACAGGGAACGCGGTGTGACACTCTTTACGTTTCTAAAATATTCATAGTGTTGCGATAATACATTGCAGAAATACAATTGTACGTCTGGCTGAGAGAGGAGACTTCCTTCTTCCGCTGCCTTGCGCCCTGCAACTTTTTAACATGATCAGGCAAGAGTTAGGGCCATCGGCGTGTCATATGACGCTGTGCCACAAAAGTACTCGTCACATGAAATCCTTCTGTGATTTGTTGAATCATATGTCCATCAACATTTGGTTAAATCAACAAACACTCAAGACACTCCCAAACAACAAGCATGTACCTACACACCTGAGCTCTGAAAACACGCTGGCGTTTTCACTCATAAAGAAGAGAGATTATGGCAAAGGACGCACTTTACTACGGAGGAAGCTGTGGCGACGATTTTGGCGACGAGGACGACGCTGAGGGCTTTGACTCCTGCGACCAAGAGGAAGATGCAGACAGAAGGGATCCATTTGAAGATGGGTAAGTGTATTTACATACTACACTTTGTGTTGCAATAGCATATTTACGCTAGCAGAGTGAGCACATTTAGCTGGTCCCTTTCTGCTAGAGTCTGGCGTAACGCAGGTATGCACGTAGGTTGTTTACGTTAGCCGCTAACACAGTTAGCTCATGCTCTGATCATAGTCCCTGCTGGATCTCTGTTACGGGTTTTGGTGTGCAATCGTAACTGTCTTTCAGTGAACTTAGAAGTGACCAGTAGTCATTTATTTTAGAGAGGATTCACATCTGCAGCAGTGAACAACATGCAGCTTCGCGCCAGCCACCAGCACTACGCTGTCGTGGAAGACTGACGACGACCCGAACACTGTTTACCAGGTACACAGCTCAGCTGTGTGTTAGTATTGACTAGTAGTCATTTATTTTACAGAGAGGATTCACCACCACCAGCCCCTCTAGCACAGCCATCCCCACCAGCCCGGCTCTGTTTTCGATTTCTGAACATGTAGTTCGCTGGGTTTGGTCCCTGGTGATGCTCTGCAGGCCTCTACTGCAACCGTATTCACTTCCTGCTGCTTCTTGGGGCATTTTCCCTTCAGTTTGGTCTTCAGCAAGTGAAATGCATGCTCACTTGGATTCAGGTCAGGTGATTGACTTGGCCATTGCAGAACATTCCACTTCTTTGCCTTAAAAAACTCCTTGGTTGCTTTCGCAGTATGCTTCGGGTCATTGTCCATCTTGTGGTGAACCCTCTGTAGCCCCCCATCACTACCCCCCCTCACAATACTCAACAGCACTGTTTCTGCGGTGGAGACCTTCAAGTTTCTGGGATCCACAATCTCCCGGGACCTGAAGTGGACCGCCAACATCAACACCATCCGGAAAAAGGCCCAGCAGAGGCTGTACTTCCTGCGCCAGCTCAGGAAATTCAACCTGCCTCAGGAGCTGCTGATCCTGTTTTACTCTTCATCATCCAGTCTGTCCTCTGCTCCTCCATCACTGTGTGGTTTGGATCGGCCACCAAACAGGACAGAGTCAGACTACAGCGGATCGTCAGGTCTGCAGAGAGAACCATTGGTTCCAGCCTGCCCTCCATCCTGGACTTGCACACCTCCAGAGTCAGGAAGCGGGCTGTAAAGATCACCACAGACCCTCACACCCTGGACACAAGCTGTTCCAACTCCTCCCCTCTGGAAGGCGCTACAGAGCACTGTACGCCAAAACCACCAGACACAGAAACAGCTTCTTCCCACTGGCCGTCACTCTGATGAACAGTTAAACAGACTCTTCATCTGCACTATCTGCACTTTTTTGTTGTCTTACTACTGTCTTTAATGTCCTTTTTATATTTTTTATATTTATCTTGTATATTGTGTGTGGAAAAAAGTACGAGAGCCAGTGAAACCGGAGTCAAATTCCATGTATGTGAAAATTTACATGGCCATTAAAGCTGATTCTGATTCTGATTCTGATTTACTCTGGTGAAGTCTTCTCTTGACAGGTCCTGGTCAAAAATAACTCTGAGATTCCTTACGGTGGTGGTGGATGCCAGAGCGATGCCATCCAGAGAAACCATATCATCAGATAGTTGATTTCTGAGGTGTTCTGGGCTGAGTAGAATGACTTCAGTCGAGTTCAGCAGCAGGAAGTTGCAGGTCATCCAGGTCTTGATGTCTTTAAGACACGCTTGAAGTTTAGCGACCTGGTGGATTTCATCTGGCTTGATCGACAGATATAGTTAAGTATCATCGGCATAACAGTGAAGGTTTATGGCGTGTTTTCTGATAATATTGCCTAAAGGAAGCATATACTGTATAAGGTGAATAAAATTGGTCCAAGCACAGAATCTTGTGGAACTCCATGACGAACGGCGGTGGTCATCGAGGCCTCATCGTTTACAAATACAAACTGAGATCATCTGATAAATACGACTTAAACCAGCTTAATGCTGTACCTTTAATACCAATCGACTGGTCTAGTCTCTGTAATAAGATGTCATGGTCAATGGTGTCAAATGCTGCACTAAGGTCTAACAGGACAAGTACAGAGACAAGTCCTTTATCAGCACTAAGGTCTAACAAGACCAGTACAGAGACAAGTCCTTTATCAGCACTAAGGTCTAACAAGACCAGAACAGAGACAAGTCCTTTATCAGCACTAAGGTCTAACAAGACCAGAACAGAGACAAGTCCTTTATCAGCACTAAGGTCTAACAAGACCAGAACAGAGACAAGTCCTTTATCAGCACTAAGGTCTAACAAGACCAGAACAGAGACAAGTCCTTTATCAGCACTAAGGTCTAACAAGACCAGAACAGAGACAAGTCCTTTATCAGCACTAAGGTCTAACAAGACCAGAACAGAGACAAGTCCTTTATCAGCACTAAGGTCTAACAAGACCAGAACAGAGACAAGTCCTTTATCAGCACTAAGGTCTAACAAGACCAGTACAGAGACAAGTCCTTTATCAGCACTAAGGTCTAACAAGACCAGTACAGAGACAAGTCCTCTATCAGCACTAAGGTCTAACAAGACCAGAACAGAGACAAGTCCTTTATCAGCACTAAGGTCTAACAAGACAAGTACAGAGACAAGTCCTTTATCAGCACTAAGGTCTAACAAGACCAGTACAGAGACAAGTCCTTTATCAGCACTAAGGTCTAACAAGACCAGTACAGAGACAAGTCCTTTATCAGCACTAAGGTCTAACAAGACCAGTACAGAGACAAGTCCTTTATCAGCACTAAGGTCTAACAAGACCAGTACAGAGACAAGTCCTTTATCAGCACTAAGGTCTAACAAGACCAGAACAGAGACAAGTCCTTTATCAGCACTAAGGTCTAACAAGACCAGAACAGAGACAAGTCCTTTATCAGCACTAAGGTCTAACAAGACCAGTACAGAGACAAGTCCTTTATCAGCACTAAGGTCTAACAAGACCAGAACAGAGACAAGTCCTTTATCAGCACTAAGGTCTAACAAGACCAGAACAGAGACAAGTCCTTTATCAGCACTAAGGTCTAACAGGACAAGTACAGAGACAAGTCCTTTATCAGCACTAAGGTCTAACAAGACCAGAACAGAGACAAGTCCTTTATCAGCACTAAGGTCTAACAAGACCAGTACAGAGACAAGTCCTTTATCAGCACTAAGGTCTAACAAGACCAGAACAGAGACAAGTCCTTTATCAGCACTAAGGTCTAACAAGACCAGAACAGAGACAAGTCCTTTATCAGCACTAAGGTCTAACAAGACCAGTACAGAGACAAGTCCTTTATCAGCACTAAGGTCTAACAAGACCAGAACAGAGACAAGTCCTTTATCAGCACTAAGGTCTAACAAGACCAGTACAGAGACAAGTCCTTTATCAGCACTAAGGTCTAACAAGACCAGAACAGAGACAAGTCCTTTATCAGCACTAAGGTCTAACAAGACCAGAACAGAGACAAGTCCTTTATCAGCACTAAGGTCTAACAGGACAAGTACAGAGACAAGTCCTTTATCAGCACTAAGGTCTAACAAGACCAGAACAGAGACAAGTCCTTTATCAGCACTAAGGTCTAACAAGACCAGAACAGAGACAAGTCCTTTATCAGCACTAAGGTCTAACAAGACCAGTACAGAGACAAGTCCTTTATCAGCACTAAGGTCTAACAAGACCAGTACAGAGACAAGTCCTTTATCAGCACTAAGGTCTAACAAGACCAGTACAGAGACAAGTCCTTTATCAGCACTAAGGTCTAACAAGACCAGAACAGAGACAAGTCCTTTATCAGCACTAAGGTCTAACAAGACCAGTACAGAGACAAGTCCTTTATCAGCACTAAGGTCTAACAAGACCAGAACAGAGACAAGTCCTTTATCAGCACTAAGGTCTAACAAGACCAGTACAGAGACAAGTCCTTTATCAGCACTAAGGTCTAACAAGACCAGAACAGAGACAAGTCCTTTATCAGCACTAAGGTCTAACAAGACCAGTACAGAGACAAGTCCTTTATCAGCACTAAGGTCTAACAAGACCAGAACAGAGACAAGTCCTTTATCAGCACTAAGGTCTAACAAGACCAGAACAGAGACAAGTCCTTTATCAGCACTAAGGTCTAACAAGACCAGTACAGAGACAAGTCCTTTATCAGCACTAAGGTCTAACAAGACCAGTACAGAGACAAGTCCTTTATCAGCACTAAGGTCTAACAAGACCAGTACAGAGACAAGTCCTTTATCAGCACTAAGGTCTAACAAGACCAGAACAGAGACAAGTCCTTTATCAGCACTAAGGTCTAACAAGACCAGAACAGAGACAAGTCCTTTATCAGCACTAAGGTCTAACAAGACCAGTACAGAGACAAGTCCTTTATCAGCACTAAGGTCTAACAAGACCAGAACAGAGACAAGTCCTTTATCAGCACTAAGGTCTAACAAGACCAGTACAGAGACAAGTCCTTTATCAGCACTAAGGTCTAACAAGACCAGAACAGAGACAAGTCCTTTATCAGCACTAAGGTCTAACAAGACCAGTACAGAGACAAGTCCTTTATCAGCACTAAGGTCTAACAAGACCAGAACAGAGACAAGTCCTTTATCAGCACTAAGGTCTAACAGGACAAGTACAGAGACAAGTCCCCTATCTGATGCAACTAGAAGGTCATTAGTAATTGTCACTAGTGCTGTCTCTGTGCGATGATGCTTTCTAAATCATGACTGAAACTCCTCAAATAAACTATTGTTATGTAAAAAGTCACACAACTGATTTGCGACTACCTTCTCCAGTATCTTAGAGAGGAAGGGAAGGTTAGAGATAGGTCTGTAGTTAGCCAACACCTCTGGATCCAGGGTGGGCTTTTTAAGAAGAGGTTTAATTACAGCTACTTTAAAAGACTGTGGTCTCATGTTGGTCTCATAATTTACTGTTTTTGTATTCATTATATGATAATATAATGTATGTGAAATCTTTCTTTTGCAGTTTTAACTCAATATTATAATTTAAATAGTAAAAGCCCAGTTTCATTGTAAGATCTATCTTTCGAGACATTTATTTTGAAATACGTAACATCTTATTTTGAAGCACTACCGGAAGCAGACCATACCGACCCGGAAGTTGTTTTGAGTCGCGTTGAGCCAACACTGAAGCTCGTTGAATGTAAGTAAAACGTTTCTTTTCTGGGTCAAAACCTTATTTTAAAAGGTCCGGAATCATTTTGACTTGTTTATTAGATTCACACTGATGTTGTGTTTCAATCTGAAGCCTGAAGACATTTTATTTTAACCGTTTGTTAAACCTAAAAGTGGTGAAATGACGCGTTAGCATGCTAACTAGCTAGCCGTGCCCCGTTACGTTCATACATAACAAAGTACACACACGTCAATAACTGGCTTTAAGAATAAAACTCTTTTTATTTTGAGCTGCAATAATTCACCGATGGACTGAACTCCATTCTGCAACATTTATTGATTTGGTTCAAGCTTAACATTTATTTTAAAGGTTTCTTCTTAATAAATACTAATGAATACATTCAGCTTTTACATTATTCTACACTGAATATTTTAAAAATGCATTTAGATATATTTTAATTTGGTCTTTTTTTCTGACATCCTGAAAGATGAATTAATAGGAAATATGAATTAGTTGCAGCTGCATTTATGTCAGATACTTAAAACCACACATATTAGAATGTTTACTACAGGTTCACAGTATTTCACCACTGTGATACTACAAGTACCACAGTGATACTACAAGTACTGTGACTGAAGTACTTGTGTGTTTTCAGGGTGAGGAGCAGCAGCGTCATGGCTCAGGTCTCCATCAACCAGTACCTGCAGCAGGTGAGCCTCCAGGGGGCGGCGCAGCATTTAAACTGCTCTTCTTCGTTGGTGTTTCTCCGCTGCAGCATTTAAACTGCTCTTCTTCGTTGGTGTTTCTCCGCTGCAGCATTTAAACTGCTCTTCTTCGTTGGTGTTTCTCCGCTGCAGCATTTAAACTGCTCTTCTTCGTTGGTGTCTCTCCGCTGCAGGTTTACGACGCCATCGACAACCACGAGGGCTCCTTCTGCTCCGAGCTGCTCTCCTTCAAGCACCCGCACGTGGTCAACCCCCGGCTCCAGGTGAGGCTCCGCCCTGCAGGTAGACCGCCCCAAGGGCTGCTGGGATACGGCCTCACGTGTGTGTGTGTGTGTGTGTGTGTGTGTGTGTGTGTGTCACACAGCTGGCCAGTCCAGAAGAAAAATGTCAGCAGGTCCTGGAGCCTCCGTATGATGAGATGGTCGCCGCCCACCTCAGGTAGGACGACCAATCAGGTGACTCGTGTGTGTGTGTGTGTGTGTGTGTGTGTGTGTGCACACGGAGGATGTAACCGTAGCAACAGGACTGTGTTTGTGTCTCAGGTGTATCTTCGCTGTGTCCAATCACGACTTTGTGGAAGCCTACAAGTTCCAGACGCTCGTCGTACAATATCCTTCTTGGTGGACACACACACACACACACACACACACACACACACACAGTAACCAGTAGTGGATCTCTCCTTGACCAATCACGTCCTTCCTGAGGGCCTTCCAGTCCCACAAAGAGGAGAACTGGTGAGTATGTGTGTTAGCTTAGCTTAGCACAATGACTGCAAGTGAAGGGAAACGGTTAGCTTCAGTTGTGTGTGTGTGTGTGTGTGTGTGTGTGTGTGTGTGTGTGTGTGTGTGTGTGTGTGTGTGTGTGTATCAGGGCTCTGCCGGTGATGTTCACTGTCACGCTGGATCTCCGGATATTCGCCAACAACGTAAGAAAACACACGGAGAGAGAGACAAGGTCAGCTGCTGCTTGGATGACCTTTGACCTGTGTGTGTGTGTGTGTGTGTGTGTGTGTGTGTCTGCAGGCGGAGCAGCAGCTGCAGAAGAAGGGTAAAGGTCAGCCGGGGGAGATGTTGGAGAAAGCAGCCGAACAGCTGATGAGCTGCTTCAGAGTTTGTGCCAGCGACAGGTACAAATACACACATGCAGTATAAATACACACTTGAGTACAAGACTTTTACTGCTTTTCACCGTCTCAAGAAACAGAGTTTGACTGCAGGACCTTTACTTGTAACAGAGTATTTGTACACTGTAGTATTATTGTAGTACCGGTCAGAGTACTTCCTGTGCAGAAGAGTAACTTTGAACAGAACAAAGTGTAACCCCTGGTGCTGTGTGTGGCCCTCAGTCGAGCCGGGATCGATGACTCCAAGAAGTGGGGGATGATGTTTCTGAGCAACCAGCTCTTCAAGATCTACTTCAAGGTCTGAAGCCTCCGCACGAGTCATGAAGTATTATACAATGTATCAGGGTTGTTATCACTGTGTCAATAGATGTAATTGATCACTTGATTCATTCATGTTCCCTGGTGGATCAGATCAATAAGCTGCACCTGTGTAAGCCTCTGATCAGAGCCATCGACAGCTCCAACCTGAAGAACGACTACAGTCCGGCTCAGAAGGTCACGTACAAGTACTACGTGGGCCGCAAGGCCATGTTCGACAGCGACTTCAAGCCAGGTAGTACTGCAAGAAGTACTGCAAGAAGTACTGTGAAATAACCTCATAGTACTGCAAGAAGTACTGTGAAATACCCTCACAGTACTGCAAGAAGTACTGTGAAATACCCTCACAGTACTGCAAGAAGTACTGTGAAATACCCTCATAGTACTGTAAGAAGTACTGTGAAATACTCTCACAGTACTGCAAGAAGTACTGTGAAATACTCTCACAGTACTGCAAGAAGTACTGTGAAATACCCTCACAGTACTGTAAGAAGTACTGTGAAATACTCTCACAGTACTGTAAGAAGTACTGTGAAATACTCTCACAGTACTGTAAGAAGTACTGTGAAATACTCTCACAGTACTGCAAGAAGTACTGTGAAATAACCTCATAGTACTGCAAGAAGTACTGTGAAATAACCTCATAGTACTGCAAGAAGTACTGTGAAATACCCTCACAGTACTGTAAGAAGTACTGTGAAATAACCTCATAGTACTGCAAGAAGTACTGTGAAATAACCTCACAGTACTGCAAGAAGTACTGTGAAATACCCTCATAGTACTGCAAGAAGTACTGTGAAATAACCTCATAGTACTGCAAGAAGTACTGTGAAATAACCTCACAGTACTGCAAGAAGTACTGTGAAATAACCTCACAGTACTGCAAGAAGTACTGTGAAATACCCTCACAGTACTGCAAGAAGTACTGTGAAATAACCTCACAGTACTGCAAGAAGTACTGTGAAATACCCTCACAGTACTGCAAGAAGTACTGTGAAATAACCTCATAGTACTGCAAGAAGTACTGTGAAATAACCTCACAGTACTGCAAGAAGTACTGTGAAATACCCTCATAGTACTGTAAGAAGTACTGTGAAATACCCTCACAGTACTGCAAGAAGTACTGTGAAATACCCTCACAGTACTGTAAGAAGTACTGTGAAATACCCTCATAGTACTGCAAGAAGTACTGTGAAATACCCTCACAGTACTGCAAGAAGTACTGTGAAATACCCTCACAGTACTGCAAGAAGTACTGTGAAATACCCTCACAGTACTGTAAGAAGTACTGTGAAATACTCTCACAGTACTGCAAGAAGTACTGTGAAATACCCTCCCAGTACTGCAAGAAGTACTGTGAAATACCCTCACAGTACTGCAAGAAGTACTGTGAAATACTCTCACAGTACTGCAAGAAGTACTGTGAAATACCCTCACAGTACTGCAAGAAGTACTGTGAAATACCCTCACAGTACTGCAAGAAGTACTGTGAAATACCCTCACAGTACTGTAAGAAGTACTGTGAAATACCCTCACAGTACTGTAAGAAGTACTGTGAAATACCCTCATAGTACTGTAAGAAGTACTGTGAAATACCCTCACAGTACTGCAAGAAGTACTGTGAAATACCCTCACAGTACTGTAAGAAGTACTGTGAAATACCCTCACAGTACTGTAAGAAGTACTGTGAAATACCCTCACAGTACTGTAAGAAGTACTGTGAAATACCCTCATAGTACTGTAAGAAGTACTGTGAAATACTCTCACAGTACTGCAAGAAGTACTGTGAAATACCCTCACAGTACTGCAAGAAGTACTGTGAAATACCCTCACAGTACTGTAAGAAGTACTGTGAAATACCCTCACAGTACTGTAAGAAGTACTGTGAAATACCCTCACAGTACTGTAAGAAGTACTGTGAAATACCCTCACAGTACTGCAAGAAGTACTGTGAAATACCCTCACAGTACTGCAAGAAGTACTGTGAAATACCCTCACAGTACTGCAAGAAGTACTGTGAAATACTCTCACAGTAGTGCAAGAAGTACTGTGAAATACCCTCACAGTACTGCAAGAAGTACTGTGAAATACCCTCACAGTACTGCAAGAAGTACTGTGAAATACCCTCACAGTACTGCAAGAAGTACTGTGAAATACCCTCACAGTACTGTAAGAAGTACTGTGAAATACCCTCATAGTACTGTAAGAAGTACTGTGAAATACTCTCACAGTACTGCAAGAAGTACTGTGAAATACCCTCACAGTACTGCAAGAAGTACTGTGAAATACCCTCATAGTACTGCAAGAAGTACTGTGAAATACTCTCACAGTAGTGCAAGAAGTACTGTGAAATACCCTCACAGTACTGTAAGAAGTACTGTGAAATACCCTCACAGTACTGTAAGAAGTACTGTGAAATACCCTCACAGTACTGCAAGAAGTACTGTGAAATACTCTCACAGTAGTGCAAGAAGTACTGTGAAATACCCTCACAGTACTGCAAGAAGTACTGTGAAATACTCTCACAGTACTGTAAGAAGTACTGTGAAATACCCTCACAGTACTGCAAGAAGTACTGTGAAATACCCTCACAGTACTGCAAGAAGTACTGTGAAATACCCTCACAGTACTGCAAGAAGTACTGTGAAATACTCTCACAGTAGTGCAAGAAGTACTGTGAAATACTCTCACAGTACTGTAAGAAGTACTGTGAAATACCCTCATAGTACTGTAAGAAGTACTGTGAAATACCCTCACGGTACTGTAAGAATATAGTAATACTACTGTAAAATATCATCATAATACTGTAAAATAACCAAAGTAATAATGTGAACATTACTTATCAAGATGATTGATTACTGATTACTGATGATTGATTACTGATGTCTGATGTCTGATTATTGATGTCTGATTATTGATTACTGATGATTGATTATTGATGTCTGATTATTGATGTCTGATGTCTGATTATTGATGTCTGATGTCTGATTATTGATGTCTGATGTCTGATGTCTGATTATTGATTACTGATGTCTGATGTCTGATTATTGATGTCTGATTACTGATTACTGATGTCTGATTATTGATTACTGATTACTGATTACTGATGTCTGATGTCTGCAGCGGAGGAGTTCCTGTCGTTTGCGTTCCATCACTGTCATCGTTCCAGTCAGAAGAACAAGAGGATGATCCTCATCTACCTGCTGCCCGTCAAGATGCTGCTGGTGAGAGACCAGTTCAGACCATGTTAGACCAGTTCAGACCATGTTAGACCAGTTCAGACCATGTTAGACCAGTTCAGACCATGTTAGACCAGTCCAGACCAGTTCAGACCATGTTAGACCAGTTCAGACCATGTTAGACCAGTCCAGACCAGTTCAGACCATGTTAGACCAGTCCAGACCAGTTCAGACCAGTCCAGACCATGTTAGACCAGTTCAGACCATGTTAGACCAGTCCAGACCAGTTCAGACCATGTTAGACCAGTTCAGACCATGTTAGACCAGTCCAGACCAGTTCAGACCAGTCCAGACCATGTTAGACCAGTCCAGACCAGTTCAGACCATGTTAGACCAGTCCAGACCATGTTAGACCAGTCCAGACCATGTTAGACCAGTTCAGACCAGTCCAGACCATGTTAGACCAGTCCAGACCAGTCCAGACCATGTTAGACCAGTCCAGACCATGTTAGACCAGTTCAGACCATGTTAGACCAGTCCAGACCAGTCCAGACCAGTTCTCATGGCAGCTTGTGGTTTCAGGGTCACATGCCGACTCATCAGCTCCTGAGGAAATACGACCTCATGCAGTTTGCCGACGTCACCAAATCTGTGAGGTTAGCAGAGGTGGTGACGCAACAGGAAGTGACATCATCGTGCGTCAGGTGATCTCACAGGTGACATGTGTTTCAGTGAGGGGAACCTGCTGCTGCTGAACGAAGCGCTGGCCAAACACGAGACCTTCTTCATCCGCTGTGGCATCTTCCTCATCCTGGAGAAGCTGAAGATCATCACCTACAGGAACCTCTTCAAGAAAGTGTGAGTCCAGTCCCACCAGTACTGTGTAGCCAGAGACCGGAAGACCAGTCCCACCAGTACTGTGTAGCCAGAGACCGGAAGACCAGTCCCACCAGTACTGTGTAGCCAGAGACCGGAAGACCAGTCCCACCAGTACTGTGCAGCCAGAGCCCGGAAGACCAGTCCCACCAGTACTGTGTAGCCAGAGACCGGAAGACCAGTCCCACCAGTACTGTGCAGCCAGAGACCGGAAGACCAGTCCCACCAGTACTGTGTAGCCAGAGACCGGAAGACCAGTCCCACCAGTACTGTGTAGCCAGAGACCGGAAGACCAGTCCCACCAGTACTGTGTAGCCAGAGACCGGAAGACCAGTCCCACCAGTACTGTGTAGCCAGAGACCGGAAGACCAGTCCCACCAGTACTGTGTAGCCAGAGACCGGAAGACCAGTCCCACCAGTACTGTGTAGCCAGAGACCGGAAGACCAGTCCCACCAGTACTGTGTAGCCAGAGACCGGAAGACCAGTCCCACCAGTACTGTGTAGCCAGAGACCGGAAGACCAGTCCCACCAGTACTGTGTAGCCAGAGCCCGGAAGACCAGTCGCACCAGTACTGTGTAGCCAGAGCCCGGAAGACCAGTCCCACCAGTACTGTGTAGCCAGAGCCCGGAAGACCAGTCCCACCAGTACTGTGTAGCCAGAGCCCGGAAGACCAGTCCCACCAGTACTGTGTAGCCAGAGACCGGAAGACCAGTCCCACCAGTACTGTGTAGCCAGAGACCGGAAGACCAGTCCCACCAGTACTGTGCAGCCAGAGCCCGGAAGACCAGTCCCACCAGTACTGTGTAGCCAGAGACCGGAAGACCAGTCCCACCAGTACTGTGTAGCCAGAGACCGGAAGACCAGTCCCACCAGTACTGTGTAGCCAGAGCCCGGAAGACCAGTCCCACCAGTACTGTGTAGCCAGAGCCCGGAAGACCAGTCCCACCAGTACTGTGTAGCCAGAGACCGGAAGACCAGTCCCACCAGTACTGTGCAGCCAGAGACCGGAAGACCAGTCCCACCAGTACTGTGTAGCCAGAGACAGGGTAGTCCAGTTCCTCCTGGTGGATCCGGTACTGAAGCCAGAGACAGGGTAGTCCTGGTGGAGCCGGTACTGAAGCCAGAGACAGGGTAGTCCTGGTGGAGCCGGTACTGAAGCCAGAGACAGGGTAGTCCTGGTGGAGCCGGTACTGAAGCCAGAGACAGGGTAGTCCTGGTGGAGCCGGTACTGAAGCCAAAGACAGGGTAGTCCTGGTGGAGCCGGTACTGAAGCCAAAGACAGGGTAGTCCTGGTGGATCCGGTACTGAAGCCAGAGACAGAGTAGTCCAGTTCCTCCTGGTGGATCCGGTACTGAAGCCAGAGACAGGGTAGTCCTGGTGGATCCGGTACTGAAGCCAGAGACAGGGTAGTCCAGGTGGATCCGGTACTGAAGCCAGAGACAGGGTAGTCCTGGTGGAGCCGGTACTGAAGCCAGAGACAGGGTAGTCCTGGTGGATCCGGTACTGAAGCCAGAGACAGGGTAGTTCTGGTGGATCCGGTACTGAAGCCAGATACAGGGTAGTCCTGGTGGAGCCGGTACTGAAGCCAGAGACAGGGTAGTTCTGGTGGATCCGGTACTGAAGCCAGATACAGGGTAGTCCTGGTGGAGCCGGTACTGAAGCCAGAGACAGGGTAGTCCTGGTGGATCCGGTACTGAAGCCAGAGACAGGGTAGTCCTGGTGGAGCCGGTACTGAAGCCAGAGACAGGGTAGTTCTGGTGGATCCGGTACTGAAGCCAGAGACAGGGTAGTCCTGGTGGAGCCGGTACTGAAGCCAGAGACAGGGTAGTCCTGGTGGATCCGGTACTGAAGCCAGAGACAGGGTAGTTCTGGTGGATCCGGTACTGAAGCCAGAGACAGGGTAGTTCTGACCCGGCTTGTCTGCAGGTATCTTCTGCTGAGGACTCACCAGCTTCCTCTAGACGCCTTCCTGGTGGCCTTGAAGAAGATGCAGCTGGACGACGTGGACCTGGACGAGGTGCAGTGTATCCTGGCCAACCTCATCTACATGGTACACACACACACACACGCACACACGCACACACACGCGCACACGCACACGCACACACACGCACACAGACACACAGACACGCACACGCACGCACACACACACACTCACACAGACACACAAACACACACAGACACAAACACACACACAGACACACACTCACTCACTCTCTCTCTCTCTCTCTCTCTCACTCACTCACTCACTCTCTCTCACTCACTCACTCACTCACTCACTCACTCACTCACTCACTCACTCACTCACTCACTCACTCACTCACTCACTCACTCACACACTGACCAACTCTTCTTCTGTGGTGTCTCTCAGGGTCACATCAAAGGTTATATCTCCTATCAGCACCAGAAGCTCGTGGTCAGTAAACAGAATCCGTTCCCGCCGCTCTCCTCAGTCTCCTAGACTACGTTACCCACAATCCTCTGAGACTCCGATGCTCTTTGGAAACTATTCACTTTTTTTATTTTGTACTGTAAAAACGTGTTGAATAAAACTGCTGTTAAATAAAAGATTTGATTTGGATTTTTATTTCCACAATGTGTTACATTTTCTACTAGCCGTTGAATAGCTGCTGCCACATATACAGTGTGTGTGTGTGTGTCCGTATATATATGTGTGTATATATATGTGTGTGTGTGTGTACACACACACACACACACAAAACAATACATGTCTTTTATTTAGTAAAAAGTGTCTTTAATTAGAAGTTAATTAGTTTCGTGGATTGAGATTTAAACGCTGTTCAAAGAGACAAAGCATCAGTTGAATAGAAGAGAATAAGTCAGAAAGAAACAGGAAGCTGAGATTCAAACAGGAACAGCTTCCTGTTTCACGATAAAAGCATCCAAGAACAAGCTGGAGTTTACTTTTTCAAAGCTCTTCTTCAGACTTCACAATAGAAACAGAAGGTTAGTCTGTTAGAACATCAGCTGATCTCAAATCAATATTTACTGATCAATAATCAAACTCACTCCACAGGGTTCTCATGTCATGTGACACAAACTGATTTTATCTGTTAGAATATTTATTATGAACAAAGAGAAGAACATCGTCAGCGTAACGGCTGATCATTTTACAACAATTAGTATTTGAAGAACAAGCGTTTTAAAGATGGCGGGTCCTTCAGCGGCTCTCAGGGTACTGGCGGACCTGTGTGGTCATGTGACCCTCGGCCACCTCCAGCCTCGGCCTGATCCAGCTCAGGTAGCGGGACAGTTTGGTGAACACCAGGCCGCCGCAGCCGGACCGCGATGACATCAGCAGCCCCGTCAGGAACGCCGTCCCTCGTTCCACCGTGGCGACCGCCGTCCCCGGCGGCAGGCTGTCGCATGGCCGGGCGCTGACCTCTGACCTTGAACGGAGGCCAGATCCTAAGGGCTCCAGGTTCTGAATCTTTGACTTGTTAAAGTTTTCTGCTCTGTTGGGCGTCCCGTTGTGGGCTGGATTCTGGTTCTGGTCTACGGTGAGTCCATTGAGCCCCTCCTGGGCTTGGCTCAGGTTCCTTAAAGTTACATTTTGGCTCCCTAATGGCTCATTCTGGCTCCCTGAAGGTCCATTCTGGTTCCCTGAAGGCTCGTTCTGGTTCCCTAAAGGTCCATTTTGGCTCCCTAATGGCTCATTCTGGTTCCCTAAAGGTCCATTCTGGTTCCCTAATGGCTCATTCTGGTTCCCCAATCGCTCATTCTGGTTCCCTAAAGGTTCATTCTGGCTCCTCATGCAGAACATCTTGTTGCTGAGTCGATGCGAGATGTTCACCTGAACGCGGCACTCGTCCAGCGTCACGTAGACCAGTTCCTGTGTCCGCCCGCTGCCCGGCCTCGTGGCGACGCCCGTCCTCCCAGAATGCATCAGGATGTTTTCGCTGAAGTCCTTGTCAGGCAGACAGAGGTGGATGGCGGCCGGGCCAAAGGGAAGTGGGCGGGCCAGCTCGAGGAGGGCGAGGTCGTCGTCTGGTTGATCTGTACGGAAACCGCCGTGGACATTAAGCGCCCGGACGGGGACGCGCGTCTTATCACCTAGAAGACGAGAAGCTATATCATATTTCATTTTGAAGAAAAGCTTGTTTTCATGGTCTTTGATGTAGTGACGGTCTTTGAGATTTAAATAACATCCCATAATTTGACCTAAAACAGCCTTAATAATTCACGATTCAGTGTTTAGAAACCACTTATCTATTTAACTCCAATCCTCCAGAGTTATGATCCGTTAAACCGGAACACCGGCCCTTTAAATCTCACCTGTCATATGGAAAGCAGTGAGACAGGTCCAGGTAATAAACTTCTTACCGGCGACCACGAAGAAGTCGGAGGGTCGGAGGTCGGACGGCGAGCCCGCCAGGAGGCAGCGGGCGGCGGTCAGGACGGAACGGCGCCCCAGCACCACGCCGCCACACAGCTCCGCCCCTCCGCGGCTCAGCAGGGACACCTGGGGCAGCAAAACAAGCACCCCGGCTGAAAACAACGAAAAGGAGTTGACGCCGTGCTGTGATTGGCCGAGGCCCTCTTACCTGCCAGGGACCGCCGGCCGGCGTGGCTTTGAACTCGTCAGGAAGCCGTCCGCAAGGAAACTCCGCTGAGGACACAAAGACGTGGTTAGTCCGCCGGTTGGTGCCGGTGGGTCAAACCTGACGCTTCCCTGGCGGCAGACCTTCGGGGAGGCAGCTCCGCCCGTCGGTCTGTAGTTTGAATCCCGGCACGCAGGAGCAGCGGAAGGAGCGGGAGTTCGGCGAGCACAGCTGGTGGCACGCCTCCGGGCCCCCGGTCGGGCACACGGTGAGATCTGGAACGTTCCACATGTTTCACTCGCTGAAGTCACCCGGTGAGGGGTTCATGGTGGCCCCGCCCCTTTAGAGGAGGCGGGGCTTACGTCGCTGAGGGCCAAACCTGCTGCGGTGATTTGCAGCGAGGAGGCCGGCAGCCCTCCTCCGTCTCCCAGTGCTCCCAGTTCACAGGCCGGGCCGTGGTGGGGGGCGCTGCAGGAGCAGCTGAACCCGCCCACCCTGTCGGTGCAAGTCCCGCCGTGCAGGCAGGGGGGCGGGGCACACTGGTCCCCGTCTGATCAACCGATCAGATCAATAACACCGATCAGATCAACCGATCAGATCAATAACACTCACACGTGGAGACACAAACATCATTCAGGAGTCAGAGGAAATGTTTTATGGTTATTTATAACTCACCGGCGTAAACGGACCAGAAGGCGACCTGAAGAGAAACCAGCACGTTAACAGCAGTTTAGTTCCATGTGATTATTGATTATTGATTATTGAAGGAGGGAGTCTGACCGTCTTGTCCGCGTCCTCAAAGTACTCGCGCGCCTCCTCGTAGTCGCACCGCTCCTCGTGACACTCCCGCTCCAGGTTCCCCTGCAGAATCTCCTCCAGCAGGAACATGTTGGCCCGCCTGGACCGCAAGAACACCTGGTGCTGAGGAGCCTGCAGCACTGAGACAGGTGTTGTTATTATTATTATAATAACCACTGAGACAGGTGTTGTTATTATTATGTATTTATTATAATAACCACTGAGACAGGTGTTATTATTATGTATTTATTATAATAACCACTGAGACAGGTGTTGTTATTATTATGTATTTATTATAATAACCACTGAGACAGGTGTTGTTATTATTATAATAACCACTGAGACAGGTGTTGTTATTATTATAATAACCACTGAGACAGGTGTTGTTATTATTATGTATTTATTATAATAACCACTGAGACAGGTGTTGTTATTATTATAATAACCACTGAGACAGGTGTTGTTATTATTATGTATTTATTATAATAACCACTGAGACAGGTGTTGTTATTATTATGTATTTATTATAATAACCACTGAGACAGGTGTTGTTATTATTATAATAATAAACACTGAGTCAGGTGTTGTTATTATTATAATAATAAACACCGAGACAGGTGTTGTTATTATAATAATAAACACTGAGACAGGTGTTGTTATTATTATAATAATAAACACTGAGACAGGTGTTAATTATTATTTATTTATTATAATAAACATGCAGACAGGTATTAATTATTATTTATGTATTATAATAAACACTGAGACAGGTATTCATTATTATTTATTATAATATAAATCAACTGCTTCATATTTTATCAAACTGTTTCCTTGTAGTAATTTTACATACTGCCGTATAATAATGATTTAAAACTACAAAATAATTACTGTTCCAACATAATACATGTTTTTATGTTTATCAGTTTGATGTTTTCCTGCCTGATCAATCAGTTTATGAAAAGATAATCGAGCCGCTGGAATCTGTTCAACATTTAAACAACTAAAAGAAACTCTTACCTTGTCCTCGGGTGAGAACCTGAAGGAAGCAGACGAGGAGGCAGAGAGACGGAAGAGATGCCGCCATGATGCTGACCGCCATGACACTGCCACACACACACTCACACACACACGCTCACACACACACCTGCGCGGGTCGCGGTGCGTCCCCCCTGAACACGGTGTCCTCAGTGGACTCTGGCCTGTTGTCCTCAAACAGAACAACGCGTTGTGTGTTTCAGGTAAACAAGAGATGAATCATTTCTGAAGTCTGACAGTTCAGAGAAGTAGAGGATGCTAACATGCAGCTAAATGCTAACACATTCATTGTAATAAAGAATAATCTTTTTTTATTTAAAATGTCAGAAATAAGTCAATTATTTATGTTACAGGGTCAAAGGTGACGTCCTTAAAACGTCTTGTTTACTTTCACGACGGACAAATTCATTCATTTGCAAGATTTTCTAATTGATTATAATAATATGTAATAATAATATATAATAATAATTTATAATACTAATAACATAATAGTAATATAAAATAATAATATTTTAATCTATAAAATGTCGACCAACAGTTAAAAGATTAAAGCAAGAATTTCTTAATCCACTGAAACCATTGAAGTAGTTAATAATATATAATACAAAAATAGATGTAAATGTATTTGTGAATATTTTTGTATTAATACAACTATTTTAATTTATTTACATACAAAAAACTGAATTCATCAGGCTGTTGAAGTATTTATTTATTTTGCTTCAATCTCAGCTTTAAAAGCAGTGACTGATAGAAAATACATGAAAACAGACATTGCTTTGTTTACACAAGTTTAAAATGTATTATGTTTTTCAGTTCCACCTTATTAGCTTATGATATGACAGATGATCAGTTTCCCGATAAAACAATCAATGAAAGCAGCTTTAACCAGAGAGAAAGTACAGAGGACCCAGAATCGAACCCTGAGGAACTCCACGCTCCTTTTTTGACCCGGTCGGTTCTGCTGACCAGATAAATGTTGTCAAAAGTTTGAAATGTGACATAGTGACAATACAATTCATGACAACACGAGGCTCAAAGTGTGGTTCGATGATTTCTGAAGACCGTTACAGAACCAGCCTCTTGATGGTGTCGTGGTGCCGCCTTGCTCTGCCGCCGCTGCTGTTTTCTTCAGGAATTAGCTTGGCGATGCCCTTCTGGATCCAGGAGATGTACTTGGACACCTGCGTGTAGATGCCGTACTTCCCTTTGCGCGCGCAGCCTTCGCCCCAGCTCACGATGCCGGTAACGAAGTAGGTTTCAGAGTAGCGCGTGACGTGCGGCCCGCCGCTGTCGCCCTTGCACGCGTCTTTGGCTACGGCATCGTAGCCGGCACAGAACATGTTGGCCGAGATGCGCAGCTGGGTGGATTCTATGCAGGTCTGCCGGTCCACGTACGGTACGGAGAGACGCTGCAAGATGGTGGATGTCTTCCGACCTTCGCCAAGTCGGCCGAAGCCGCTGACCACGCCCTCATTCTGCCGCATCAACACCTGCAAGAGGGAAGGCGTCCAGTTTAAAGGAAAGCCGCCGGGCATCGTTTTGCATCCTTACAGATCAAATAAGAAGATGGCGGACTATTTCCTGAACCGGTAACTTCCTGTTTACCTAGCAACTATGAGAAGCCAAGAAATAATCTGTCGTGTTGTGAGGAGTTTGTTCACTTTGGAGAGAGCCAGGCTAGCAGTTTCCCCTTGTTTACAGTCTTTATGCTAAGCTAACCAGCTGTTGCTTCATGTTTACCGTAGAAACATGAGTGGAAGAGATTAATGGTTCCCAGAAGTTGTCTCCTAATAACCAACTTCATATTTACCGTAGAGACAATTTCTACTTGTCTCTCAACTTCACATGTTCATGGAAAGAAAGTTCACCTTTTCAGCAAAGTCCTGCTCAGGTAAGCAGGCCGGCAGGATGAACATGGAGAACTTGATGGGCTGGGTCAGCTTGATGAGCGCGATGTCGTTGTGGAAGGTGTTCCGCCGGAATCTGTTGTGGGTGATGATGGTTTCCACGTCATAGGTGGCTTCGTAGCCGTGATCCACCAATACGTCAAACTCACCTGAACGCACACAGAGGGTTTCGGTTGGACAGCTTGAACACAGCGCCGCGTACCGATTGGTCGGTTAGACTTACCGAGCTTGACGTAGATGAAGCGTGTTTCGTTCATGCAGTGGGCGGCGGTCAGGATGATGTACTCGTTGAGGATGGTTCCTCCGCAGAACCCGATGTTGTCCTCGTTCAGGAGGAGAGCCTGCGAGGACGAGATTGGACATCTGTTTGTTTTACACACCATCTATAGTGGACTTCCAGATGTCCTCTGGTTGTCTGTAGTGGACTTCTATTGGTCCAAGTGGAGACAATAATGGTGATAATGGACTACTGGGTGTGGACATCTGGACTATAATGGACTATCGGGTGTCCACAAAGAGACAATAATGGACATTGGGACTATAAAGGACTACCACTTATCCACAAAGAGACAATAATGGACTTCTGGACTACCAGCTGTCCACGTAGAGACAATAATGGACATCTGGACTAAAAAGGACTACCAGCTGTCCACATGGAGACAATAATGGACATCTGGACTAAAAAGGACTACCAGCTGTCCACATAGAGACAATAATGGACATCTGGACTAAAAAGGACTACCAGCTGTCCACATAGAGACAATAATGGACATCTGGACTAAAAAGGACTACCAGCTGTCCACATAGAGACAATAATGGACATCTGGACTAAAAAGGACTACCAGCTGTCCACATAGAGACAATAATGGACATCTGGACTATAATGAACCACCACCTGTCCACATAGAGACAATAATGGGCATTGTCTGCGAGGACTCTCAGGTATTGAAGGAAACATGGGTTTCTTGTTACATGAGACATCATCATTGGCATGTTGTTTTAGATTCTGTCCTCAGAAAGTGTCCCTTACCTGCCATGGACATTCCCCTGGGGGACAGTCCTCTCCGTCGACAATGCGGGTCATCACCGCTCTATTGGGAATCACCAATTCCTCGAAAACGTCCGTCGTCTCGGCGTCAGGAAGGGAGGACGCGTCCCGAGGCTCGGTGGAGTTGGTGCTGCGGTCCGTCGGGTTCGACTCGATGCCGTTCACGTCCGTCGGGTTCACGTCCGTCGTGTTCGACCCGATGCCGTTCACGTCCGTCGTGTTCTGACGAACGTACGTTGTCACCATCCGGGTTTTTCCGCTGATGATGGCGCCGCACTTGAAGGGCTCTGCAGGAGTTTGTGTGAAGTTCAGAGGGAAAGAAGCTCCTGGATTATTTAGATGATGCAGTTTTGTTTCCATCTTTTCCAGTTATACATTTAAACAACAAGGATTTTCACTAGTTCAGTTTTTGGCTTCAACACTTTTCAGCAGGTAGTTTCCCTTCTGTGTATTTTCAGCTATTTTTTTCAAATATTTCAGCTTCAAGCTTTCACCATTCCAACGCATTTTCAGCAGGAAATGCATTTTCTAGTTATTCTCTAGGTTAATTGCCAAAGTCTGGCCTGTGGTGTTAGACAGAAAACTAAGAAAACCACGTTGAGTCTTTTTCACCATTGGAGTAGCAGGATTTGTCGTCGGTCCCCAGGAGGTATCCGTTGGCGCACGAGCACTCACTGTTTCCTTCCACCACCTTACAGAAATGATCGCAGCCGCCGTTTCTGTTCTCACAGAGCTCCGGAACAACTGCAAAGACAAAGGAAGCGCGTGAGACCAGGGCTCGACCCAATCGACGGACAGTGACCACGAGAGTCCTGCAGGTTTATTATGATCAGTAACATTGAGGATCCGGTTTAAAGAAAGGTTCAGGTCTCTGCTAACGGACGCTTGCTGTGGTTCTTTACCGATTTCACAGTTGCTGCCCTGGTAGCCGGTCTGGCAGAAGCAAGTGTAGCCACCGACTGTGTCTTTACAAACTCCTGCGCTCACGCAGGGCATCGAAATGCACGCGTCGCCGTCTGCAGGACAAACAGAGTTTACTTGAGATGAATCTTTGACATGTGATCGACGTCCAGAACCAGCTTTAATTTCAGTCCTTCACAAAGATTTCTTTTGATCTGGTTAATTTTAAGATTTGGTTTCTTGAAGGTGCATTTAAATGTCAGTGTCTCCAGAAGATTAACTCAACGATCCGGTTAGTTTAGTCATTTTGACAGAACAAAACAAACTTCTTACCAATGTATATGGCCCAGAAGTCATCCTGCAAAAAAAGAAAACTGAGAATTAAATCCAAACAACTTCAAATCTGATCTGTTTCTCAGTGGAGACGCTTGGATTTAAAACTCCCATCAGACGTTTTTACATGTGGATCTTGTTTTCAGTCAACAAAGTACCAAGAAACGGCTCCAATGCGAACTGTTATTATTACGGAGCTAAGCTAGCACTCTGCTCCAGTTTTGTGCTAAGCTATCTGAAGCTAAGCTAGGATGTACTATCTAACATACAGAGTTTCCTAAAGTCTCTTTCAGGCTTGTCGTGATGCATTTATTGTGTTTTGTTATTACAGTTTTCCCTTTGTCTTCAAAGATCTCTCGCGCCTCCTCATAGTCGCAGCGCTCCTCCAAGCATTCCCTCTCCATGTTGCCTTGTTTCAATTCCTCTAAGAAGCTGTTGGCTCGTCTCTGTCGGGTCAGAACTTGGTTCGCCGCCTCGCCGTCCAAAAAGACTGCAAGACAAAGACTTGTAATTGTAGTTTCAACAAAATGTCCTAAACCAGGTTGTTCTGTGTCAGATGGACTGAAATATCTCAACAACCATGAGATGGATCGTGATGAAATGTGGTTCAGACGTTCATGGTCCCCTGAGGATGAATCCTACTGATCTTGGTGATCCTCTGACTTTTCATTTATCACTACCAGCAGGTTAAGTTTCACTCATCCAGTCAAAATATAACCACCACCTCCCACACACAACATGCGTCTTTTCTACCTCACTAACTCCATATTCGGCCAACTTCACTCCTAAAAGTTTCGACGTACGAGAACTTACCGATGTGAGCGGCGGTCAGCTGGAGCAGCAGAAGGACGAGGGGCAGTCGGTGAAACCAGAACATGGCCCCGGAGGGATGTGAGCTCAGCTGGGAAATAAACCCTTGGTGTTCTGAGTGGAAGTAATGGAGTCTGAATGTGGAGAGAGGGAGAGCCGGGGAGAGGAGAGGTGGTAGAGAGGGCAATGACCTGTATGAGGAGAGAGAGGGAGGGAGCGAGGACGATGAGGGGGAGGAAGAGGTGTTGACATGTTGAATCTGCTCTGATCAGGCTAGCGTGGCTTATCTGATGAGACACTGGAGCTTAAACATATGCTACACTAATAAAACTAAAAACACTGTCCAAAACAACTTTCCAGATAACTACAAGTCCCAGAGTGCACTGCTTTCAAGCTTTTATAGGTACAGACATCGGTATAGACAGCATAGACTGTATATGAGAGGTGGACGTAGTCACAATGACGTCTCCCATTTTTTTGTCAAATGAACTTTTGAAACCTCAAATTTGTCCGTCGCCATCTTGGTCTTTGGCAGTCGCCATCTTGTTTTTTGTCAGTCTTCATCTTGGTCTTTGGCAGGCGCCATCTTGGTCTTTGTCAGTCGCCATCTTGTTTTTTGTCGGTCTTCAGCTTGGTTTTTGTCCGTCTTCATCTTGGATTTTGATAGTCGCCTTCTTGGTTTTTGGCAGTGGTGGGCCGTCAGGGCCTGCTAAGCCTTCTCTGCTGGGCTAGCTGCGTGCTAAACAGCTGTGAAACAGCTTATCTAGACTATGATTCAGGGCACTGAAAGCGCAGTAGAAAATCCATGGCCCGCCACTGGTTTTTGGCAGTGGCCATCTTGGTTTTTGGCAGTGGCCATCTTGGTTTTTGCCTGTCGCCATCTTGGTTTTTGGCCGTCTTCATCTTAGTTTTTGGCAGTTGCCATCTTGTTAGTTGATAGTCGCCATCTTGGTTTTTGGCCGTTTTCTCCTCCTACAACTAGAAGTTACACTAGAGGGCGGAGCTTAATAAAACCGAACTCTGAATAATAATTTTTAGGCGACCAAAAGGTTACAAGAAACTTTCATGAAGTAAAAACAGCGAAATGTACTTGAAGTATCAAAAGTAAAAAGTACTCGTAATGCAGAATGGCTTTACTACTTTATTATTCAGTTTGTATCACTAAAGAATACATGCAGGACTTTGTTTTTACAGTGTACCATTAATACTTGTACTGTGTGGTATGAGTACGTTTACTCCAGTAAAATATCTGAATACTAATACTGCTGTATATATGTGATGAGAAGCAGGTGTTCCACGCAGACATAAACATGGAGGAACATGTTGGTACGAAGGTGCTTTGGCACAGCGAGCGACGCTGAGGGTAAATGAGGCTTTTCAAACACTGACGTCCAAACAGATCAATATTTACTCTGAAACACAACGGTACACTCCAACTCCAGCAGTGGAAGAAGTATTTATTTAAAGCCACCATTTTGTCTAAAAGTACAATAAATGAACTACCGGTTTGGTTTCGTACCTCACGTTTGGGTTGGAAATACTTTAATTCTTTCTTTAAAAGTTTATGTTTCTGCCAAAGTATAGACTGTAAATAATGTGATGTCTTCACAGTGTAACTAATGGGGACTCACAAATGATCCATCACTTCTCAATCAGTCACATTTATTCAGCATTTCACGGCCAAACACAGACACGTTGAGAACAGATGACTTTTTAACACGACACCTTGAGATGGTTTTCCATTCGGACCTGAAAAGCAAAGTATGACATAAAGAATGACATCTGGTTTCTGAACATCCTCCTAGTTTAAACTGGTTTCTGAACATCCTCCTAGTTTAAACTGGTTTCTGAACATCCTCCTAGTTTAAACTGGTTTCTGAACATCCTCCTAGTTTAAACTGGTTTCTGAACATCCTCCTAGTTTAAACTGGTTTCTGAACATCCTCCTAGTTTAAACTGGTTTCTGAACATCCTCCTAGTTTAAACTGGTTTCTGAACATCCTCCTAGTTTAAACTGGTTTCTGAACATCCTCCTAGTTTAAACTGGTTTCTGTTCCAGCATCACGAAAGCCTTCTCTGCTGCCCTCTCATTGGCTGTCGCCGTGGTGGGCGGGTCCTTCATGACGCCCTCCGCCCAGTCCACAAACTTGGCCATGTTGGCGTACACCCCATAATACCCCGGGTGCGCGCAGCCCCGCCCCCAGCCGACCACGCCCGTCAGGAAGTGGGTGGAGCCGAAGAGCGTGACCAGCGGGCTGCCGTCATCGCCGCGGCAACTCTCCTGGCCGCCCTCCAGGTAGCCGGCACACAGCATGTTGTCGGTGAAGTTGAACTGGGCTCTCTGGGAGCACTGGGAGTTCTGGACGATGGGCACGGACAGCCGGCGCAGGACGGGGGAGAGCGGGGCGGCGGGCGGGCCGCCGGGCGCGGCGGCGTTGCCCCCGGCGGTCCTCTTGCCCCAGCCGGACACCACGTGGTAGCGGAGCGGCAGCAGCTCCCGCTGCACCAGGCCGGCGGTCGGCAGGCAGACGGGCACGGCGTGGCGGTTCAGCACCGCGGGCCGGCCGAGCCGCAGGAGGGCCACGTCGCTGTCGCCGGTCGCCGGGACGTAACCGGGGTGAGCGACCGCCATCAACACCGGCAACTTCTGTTCTGAGCCCTCGTCCACGTCCAGGTCGTGTTCCCCTGGGGACGCGAAGACGAGACGCTCAACAACTTCATCTAAAAGAACTTTACTAAAACATCTTTATCTAAACACCTTTACTAAGAGCCTTTACTAAACACCTTTATCTAAACACCTTTACTAAACACCTTTACTAAACACCTTTATCTAAAACACCTTTACTAAACACCTTTATCTAAACACCTTTACTAAACATCTTTATCTAAACACCTTTACTAAACACCTTTACTAAGAGCCTTTCTCATGGCGTTACCTGCCACCACAGTGAGGCTCTGGGGGTCGTTGCCGTGGATACAGTGGGCCGCGGTGACGACCCAGTCGGGTCTGACCAGAGCGCCGCCGCAGTGACTGCTTCCGTTTACCTGCACCAGAACCTGGAGGAGGGAAGGAAGGAAGGAAGGAAGGAAGGAAGGAAGGAAGGAAGGAAGGAAGGAAGGAAGGAACACTGCTGGTCAGATGAACTTATTCGTCGTCCCAAGAGGATGAACCGTCACATCTCCGTGACCCTTTGACCTTCTAGAACAACACAGTTAAACGCTACATTTCTAAATCCGGTTCTGATGAGAACTTTACAAAGTACAAAGTACACGGACATGAACCTCATGAATGGAGAAATGCTGTACTTCATGTAGATGTTTAGTTACGTTAACAGGTTACGATGCACGACTCAATGATTCTTGGTGTTTTACTAAAAGCCTCCATGAGATCTCTGAAGTCTTTTCTGCTGTTGTCTCTCATCAGAAAACAGATCTTAGCTCAACATTGAGCATTAATTGAGAGTCGTATCAAATCTACAACCCGTTTGTAAAGATGTGTGGAGGAGAGCAGCTCACTGCTCACTAATGCTGACACCACCTGATGCTCATCTCACTCTCTCTGCTTCACAGGCTGAACCTTATCCTTATTATCTCCAGAAGATGTTCAGTGCTAAACAGGTTATTTCAGCCACAACAGCTCTTTATTTTACCAAATGAGTTATTGTTTGCACAGACAGAACTTTATTTACAATGTTCTAACAAAGTGATGCACATCAGTTTCTGTCTGATGGAGCGATCTGGTTTATTGAAAGGGATTTACATTTTCTTTATTCTATTATTTGAAAAAGCACGGATGAGGAGTCACAACAAGTTGGACCATGTTGTTACCATGTTGGTGGGGCGCGAACATTGTTCTTCCTCCAGAGTGGGGCGCGAACATTGTTCTTCCTCTAAAGTGGGGCGCGAACATTGTTCTTCCTCTAAAGTGGGGCGTGAACATTGTTCTTCCTCCAGAGTGGGGCGTGAACATTGTTCTTCCTCCAGAGTGGGGCGTGAACATTGTCCTTCATCCAGAGTGGGGCGCGAACATTGTTCTTCCTCCAGAGTGGGGCGTGAACATTGTTCTTCCTCCAGAGTGGGGCGTGAACATTGTTCTTCCTCCAGAGTGGGGCGTGAACATTGTCCTTCATCCAGAGTGGGGCGTGAACATTGTCCTTCCTCCAGAGTGGGGCGTGAACATTGTTCTTCCTCCAGAGTGGGGCGTGAACATTGTTCTTCCTCCAGAGTGGGGCGTGAACATTGTTCTTCCTCCAGAGTGGGGCGTGAACATTGTTCTTCCTCCAGAGTGGGGCGTGAACATTGTCCTTCCTCCAGAGTGGGGCGTGAACATTGTCCTTCCTCCAGAGTGGGGCGTGAACATTGTTCTTCCTCTAAAGTGGGGCGTGAACATTGTTCTTCCTCCAGAGTGGGGCGTGAACATTGTTCTTCCTCCAGAGTGGGGCGTGAACATTGTCCTTCCTCCAGAGTGGGGCGCGAACATTGTCCTTCCTCCAGAGTGGGGCGTGAACATTGTTCTTCCTCCAGAGTGGGGCGTGAACATTGTTCTTCCTCCAGAGTGGGGCGTGAACATTGTTCTTCCTCCAGAGTGGGGCGTGAACATTGTTCTTCCTCTAAAGTGGGGCGTGAACATTGTTCTTCCTCCAGAGTGGGGCGTGAACATTGTTCTTCCTCCAGAGTGGGGCGTGAACATTGTTCTTCCTCTAAAGTGGGGCGTGAACATTGTTCTTCCTCCAGAGTGGGGCGTGAACATTGTTCTTCCTCCAGAGTGGGGCGCGAACATTGTCCTTCCTCCAGAGTGGGGCGCGAACATTGTCCTTCCTCCAGAGTGGGGCGTGAACATTGTTCTTCCTCCAGAGTGGGGCGTGAACATTGTTCTTCCTCCAGAGTGGGGCGTGAACATTGTTCTTCCTCCAGAGTGGGGCGTGAACATTGTTCTTCCTCCAGAGTGGGGCGTGAACATTGTTCTTCCTCCAGAGTGGGGCGTGAACATTGTCCTTCCTCCAGAGTGGGGCGTGAACATTGTTCTTCCCCCAGAGTGGGGCGTGAACATTGTTCTTCCTCCAGAGTGGGGCGTGAACATTGTCCTTCCTCCAGAGTGGGGCGCGAACATTGTTCTTCCTCCAGAGTGGGGCGTGAACATTGTTCTTCCTCCAGAGTGGGGCGTGAACATTGTTCTTCCTCCAGAGTGGGGCGTGAACATTGTTCTTCCTCCAGAGTGGGGCGTGAACATTGTTCTTCCTCCAGAGTGGAGCGTGAACATTGTTCTTCCTCCAGAGTGGGGCGTGAACATTGTTCTTCCTCCAGAGTGGGGCGTGAACATTGTTCTTCCTCCAGAGTGGGGCGTGAACATTGTTCTTCCTCCAGAGTGGGGCGTGAACATTGTCCTTCCTCGAGAGTGGGGCGTGAACATTGTCCTTCCTCCAGAGTGGGGCGTGAACATTGTTCTTCCTCTAAAGTGGGGCGTGAACATTGTTCTTCCTCTAAAGTGGGGTGTGAACATTGTTCTTCCTCCAGAGTGGGGCGTGAACATTGTTCTTCCTCTAAAGTGGGGTGTGAACATTGTTCTTCCTCTAAAGTGGGGCGTGAACATTGTTCTTCCTCCAGAGTGGGGCGTGAACATTGTTCTTCCTCCAGAGTGGGGCGTGAACATTGTTCTTCCTCCAGAGTGGGGCGTGAACATTGTTCTTCCTCTAAAGTGGGGCGTGAACATTGTTCTTCCTCCAGAGTGGGGCGTGAACATTGTTCTTCCTCTAAAGTGGGGCGTGAACATTGTTCTTCCTCCAGAGTGGGGCGTGAACATTGTTCTTCCTCCAGAGTGGGGCGTGAACATTGTTCTTCCTCCAGAGTGGGGCGTGAACATTGTTCTTCCTCCAGAGTGGGGCGTGAACATTGTTCTTCCTCCAGAGTGGGGCGTGAACATTGTTCTTCCTCCAGAGTGGGGCGTGAACATTGTTCTTCCTCTAAAGTGGGGCGTGAACATTGTTCTTCCTCCAGAGTGGGGCGTGAACATTGTTCTTCCTCCAGAGTGGGGCGTGAACATTGTTCTTCCTCCAGAGTGGGGCGTGAACATTGTTCTTCCTCCAGAGTGGGGCGTGAACATTGTTCTTCCTCCAGAGTGGGGCGTGAACATTGTCCTTCCTCCAGAGTGGGGCGTGAACATTGTTCTTCCTCCAGAGTGGGGCGTGAACATTGTTCTTCCTCCAGAGTGGGGCGTGAACATTGTCATTCCTCCAGAGTGGGGCGTGAACATTGTTCTTCCTCCAGAGTGGGGCGTGAACATTGTTCTTCCTCCAGAGTGGGGCGTGAACATTGTTCTTCCTCCAGAGTGGGGCGTGAACATTGTTCTTCCTCCAGAGTGGGGCGTGAACATTGTTCTTCCTCCAGAGTGGGGCGTGACAGAAACAGTTTGAGAACCAGTATACTAGCGCCTCCTTCAAGATGAAACTCATGTGATGCTGTCATGAACCCTGCAGCCTGCAGGGGGCGCCAGCGGCTCGTTACCTGCCAGGGACACTCTCCTCGGGGACAGTGGTTTCCGCCCACCAGTCTGGTCTGACCCGCCACCGTCTGGTTCAGACCGGCTTCCTGTGGAGGCAGCTGACCACACGGGTACTCCACTGCAAGAGATACAACTACAGCTGTAATACTCTGTTATACTTCATTATAGATATTATTATATTAATAATCACTTTCATGTTGAGATACAACTACAGCTGTAATACTCTGTTATACTTCATTATAGATATTATTATATTAATAATCACTTTCATGTTGAGATACAACTACAGCTGTAATACTCTGTTATACTTCATTATAGATATTATTATATTAATAATCACTTTCATGTTGAGATACAACTACAGCTGTAATACTCTGTTATACTTCATTATAGATATTATTATATTAATAATCACTTCCATGTTGCAGCTCATTTTAATGACTTGTATTTTCATTTTTAATAATAAAACATTGTCATTTTATTTGTACTGGCATGCAGTACTTGGGTAAATGTACTTAGTTACTTACCATCAAGTGTAACTAGAGGTTTAAATATATGGTTTTATATATTGTAATGTTAGTTATTTCACAGTAAATCAATCAGATCACGTTTCATCGTTGAGGTGAACACGTAAATGTTTCTCTTCAGTAATAAATCACGTTCAGAAACAATACTCTCCATGAAAGATGAATCTTTCTCCATAGTGGCATTGTGTTCGCCCCCTGCTGGTCACACGCTGAACTCCTCGAGCCGTGAAACCAGAAGAAACGCCGAACACCCCGAGGAGATGCTCACTACACCGTGACACGAGTACACGAGTACACGAGTACACGTAGTACACGTAGTATTCGTACCCTGAGCCACACACCGCCGGCCGTCCTCTCCCAGCCCGAAGCCGTCGGCGCACCAGCATCTCCTCTTCGCTGCAGAGCCGTCACAGAAGTGCTGGCAGCGTCCGTTCTGGTAGAGACACTTCAGGAAGTCCTCCACCACTGAGGAGAGAACGAGAAGAAGCATTATGACTTCATGTAATCCATAAATAATAACACCAGTACTGTCTACTGACTGAGGATATGATCTGATATATGATCTGATATAGGATCTGATATATGATCTGATATAGGATCTGATATATGATCTGATATATGATCTGATATAGGATCTGATATATGATCTGATATATGATCTGATATAGGATCTGATACTCTACAGATGCAGAGCTCCTTGAAGGGAAAGCTGAAACGTGTTATTGGTTTCACTCACTTTACAGATGTATATATATGTATATTAATAATAATAATATCTGACCTGTCTGGCAGTACCTTTACAGATGAATACATAATTATATATATATATATATATATATATATATATATGTATATATATATATATATATATATATATATATATATAATATCTGACCTGTCTGGCAGTACCTTTACAGATGAATACATAATAATAATAATATATATATAATATCTGACCTGTCTGGCAGTACTGTCCCTCGAAGCCCTCGGCGCAGTAGCACTGGTAGGTCGTCTCCAGGTAGACGCAGGTCCCGTTGTTACGGCACGGGTTGACCAGGCAGGGGTCGCGACCTGAGGAGACGCTCATTAATAATCATATGACATCTCTCATTAATAATCATATGACATCATACTGAACCCAAACCCCTCCAGAGTAAACAACTCCTATGCTCAGAGGACTCCTTTAGTTTGTTGTTTCAACTCAATCATCGCTGATTCATCAATACCTGAACTAATCAATACACTGATCAGTACAGCATATTAATACCTGAACTAATCAATACACTGATCAGTACAGCATATTAATACCTGAACTAATCAATACACTGATCAGTACAGCATATTAATACCTGAACTAATCAATACACTGATCAGTACAGCATATTAATACCTGAACTAATCAATACACTGATCAGTACAGCATATTAATACCTGAACTAATCAATACACTGATCAGTACACAAAGAGAAAAGTGATTTTCATTGACAGCTAAATACACTTCAAAATAACTTTATTCTGCTTCTCCTAACATAATCAGTAATAAATAATAAATAATCAGTAATAAATAATCAGTAATAAATAATCAGTAATGAATAATAAGTAATGAATAATCAGTAATAATTAATAAATAATCAGTAATCAGTAATAAGTAATACATAATAGTAAAGGTGTTACTCACGTTCATACGTCAGCCAGAATTGTTTCTGCACAGAAATAAACACATGAATATGTTGTATTATATTTCTGTGCAGTTTAAAATAATATTCATAATAAGTGGCACATGTAACTCAAAGTCCCGGGAGCTCCTGAACGCACCGTCTGGCCGTCGTCCTCGAACACCTCCCTGGCCTCCTCGTAGTCGCAGCGCTCCTCCACGCATTCCCGCTCCAGGTTCCCGGCCTTCAGCTCCTCCAGGAAGCCGCTGTTGGCTCGACGCCGGCGCTGCAGAAGTCCGCTGGCCTCACGCCGCTCCACGAACACTGAGGGGCGAGAGGAAGACGCTCACTCCACTTCACCAGATGACGTCGCTCACTCCACTTCACGAGATGACGTCGCTCACTCCACTTCACGAGAGGAAGACGCTCACTCCACTTCACTAGATGACGTCACTCATTCCACTTCACGAGAGGAAGACGCTCATTCCACTTCACGAGAGGAAGACGCTCACTCCACTTCACCAGATGACGTCGCTCACTCCACTTCACGAGAGGAAGACGCTCACTCCACTTCACGAGAGGAAGACGCTCATTCCACTTCACGAGATGACGTCACTCATTCCACTTCACGAGAGGAAGACGCTCATTCCACTTCATGAGAGGAAGACGCTCACTCCACTTCACCAGATGACGTCGCTCACTCCACTTCACGAGAGGAAGACGCTCACTCCACTTCACCAGATGACGTCGCTCACTCCACTTCACGAGATGACGTCGCTCACTCCACTTCACGAGAGGAAGACGCTCACTCCACTTCACCAGATGACGTCGCTCACTCCACTTCACGAGAGGAAGACGCTCATTCCACTTCATGAGAGGAAGACGCTCATTCCACTTCACGAGAGGAAGACGCTCATTCCACTTCACTAGATGACGTCACTCATTCCACTTCACGAGAGGAAGACGCTCATTCCACTTCACGAGAGGAAGACGCTCACTCCACTTCACGAGAGGAAGACGCTCATTCCACTTCACGAGAGGAAGACGCTCATTCCACTTCACGAGAGGAAGACACTCACTCCACTTCACGAGAGGAAGACGCTCATTCCACTTCACGAGAGGAAGACGCTCATTCCACTTCACGAGAGGAAGACGCTCATTCCACTTCACTAGATGACGTCACTCATTCCACTTCACGAGAGGAAGACGCTCATTCCACTTCACGAGAGGAAGACGCTCACTCCACTTCACGAGAGGAAGACGCTCATTCCACTTCACGAGAGGAAGACGCTCATTCCACTTCACGAGAGGAAGACACTCACTCCACTTCACGAGAGGAAGACGCTCATTCCACTTCACGAGATGACGTCGCTCATTCCACTTCACGAGAGGAAGACGCTCATTCCACTTCACGAGAGGAAGACGCTCACTCCACTTCACGAGATGAAGACGCTCATTCCACTTCACTAGATGACTTCACTCATTCCACTTCACGAGAGGAAGACGCTCATTCCACTTCACGAGAGGAAGACGCTCATTCCACTTCACGAGAGGAAGACGCTCACTCCACTTCACGAGAGGAAGACGCTCACTCCACTTCACCAGATGACGTCGCTCACTCCACTTCACGAGAGGAAGACGCTCATTCCACTTCATGAGAGGAAGACGCTCATTCCACTTCACGAGAGGAAGACGCTCATTCCACTTCACTAGATGACGTCACTCATTCCACTTCACGAGAGGAAGACGCTCATTCCACTTCACGAGAGGAAGACGCTCACTCCACTTCACGAGAGGAAGACGCTCATTCCACTTCACGAGAGGAAGACGCTCATTCCACTTCACGAGAGGAAGACACTCACTCCACTTCACGAGAGGAAGACGCTCATTCCACTTCACGAGATGACGTCGCTCATTCCACTTCACGAGAGGAAGACGCTCATTCCACTTCACGAGAGGAAGACGCTCACTCCACTTCACGAGATGAAGACGCTCATTCCACTTCACTAGATGACTTCACTCATTCCACTTCACGAGAGGAAGACGCTCATTCCACTTCACGAGAGGAAGACGCTCATTCCACTTCACGAGAGGAAGACGCTCATTCCACTTCACGAGAGGAAGACGCTCATTCCACTTCACACCACTACGTGTTCCCGACTAGAAGCTCACTGCATTCAACACGTGATGACTGTTTACCGCCAGAGCAGATGTACTGAAGGCCAGAAGAAGAGCTCAGCGCTCATAACTCATACCTCATAAGTCATAGGTCATAACTCATAGGTCATAGGTCATAACTCATACCTCATATGTCATAGGTCATAACTCATAACTCATACCTCATAAGTCATAGGTCATAACTCATAACTCATAGCTCATAGCTCATACCTCATAACTCATACCTCATAACTCATACCTCATATGTCATAGGTCATAACTCATACCTCATATGTCATAGGTCATAACTCATAACTCATACCTCATAAGTCATAGGTCATAACTCATAACTCATAGCTCATAACTCATACCTCATAAGTCATACCTCATAACTCATACCTCATAGGTCATAACTCATACCTCATATGTCATAGGTCATAGCTCATACCTCATAACTCATACCTCATAACTCATACCTCATAAGTCATACCTCATAACTCATACCTCATAGGTCATAACTCATACCTCATAAGTCATAGGTCATAACTCATACCTCATAACTCATACCTCATAGGTCATAACTCATACCTCATAAGTCATAGGTCATAACTCATACCTCATAAGTCATAGGTCATAACTCATACCTCATAGCTCATACCTCATAACTCATACCTCATAACTCATAGGTCATAACTCATACCTCATAGCTCATACCTCATACCTCATAACTCATACCTCATAACTCATACCTCATAGCTCATACCTCATAACTCATACCTCATAACTCATAGGTCATAACTCATAACTCATACCTCATAGCTCATACCTCATAACTCATACCTCATAACTCATACCTCATACCTCATAACTCATAACTCATAGGTCATAACTCATACCTCATAACTCATACCTCATAACTCATAACTCATACCTCATAACTCATAGGTCATAACTCATAACTCATAGCTCATGTCTCACCTGCAGCAGCAGCAGAAGAGCTCTTACCTCATAAGTCATAGGTCATAGGTCATAACTCATAGGTCATAAGTCATACCTCATAACTCATAGCTCATACCTCATAACTCATAACTCATACCTCATAACTCATAACTCATAGGTCATAACTCATAACTCATACCTCATAACTCATAGGTCATAACTCATACCTCATACCTCATAACTCATACCTCATACCTCATAACTCATATGTCATAACTCATAACTCATACCTCATAACTCATAACTCATAGGTCATAGGTCATAAGTCATACCTCACAACTCATATGTCATAACTCATAACTCATACCTCATAACTCATAACTCATACCTCATAACTCATAACTCATACCTCATAACTCATAATTTATAACTCATACCTCATAACTCATAACTCATACCTCATAACTCATAACTCATACCTCATACCTCATAACTCATACCTCATAACTCATAACTCATACCTCATAACTCATAACTCATACCTCATAACTCATACCTCATAACTCATAACTCATACCTCATAACTCATAACTCATAGGTCATAGGTCATAAGTCATACCTCACAACTCATATGTCATAACTCATAACTCATACCTCATAACTCATAACTCATACCTCATAACTCATAACTCATACCTCATAACTCATAACTCATACCTCATAACTCATAACTCATACCTCATAACTCATAACTCATACCTCATAACTCATACCTCATACCTCATAACTCATAACTCATACCTCATAACTCATAACTCATACCTCATAACTCATACCTCATACCTCATAACTCATAACTCATACCTCATACCTCATAACTCATAACTCATAGGTCATAGGTCATAGGTCATAAGTCATACCTCACAACTCATATGTCATAACTCATAACTCATACCTCATAACTCATAACTCATAACTCATACCTCATAACTCATAGGTCATAGGTCTCATAACTCATAGCTCATGTCTCACCTGCAGCAGCAGCAGAAGAGCTCTTACCTCATAAGTCATAGGTCATAGGTCATAACTCATAACTCATACCTCATAACTCATAACTCACCAGCAGCAGCAGCAGCGAGGCCCGACAGCAGAATCCAGACGCAGCCGCTCAGCTTCATGGTGAGTTCAAAGTGTCTGAACAAAACAGGACAAACAGCGTTTTCAGGCTTCTGTTGTCCAGCCCACCGACCCTCTGACCCTCCAGCAGGTCAGTGACCGCTCTGCTCTGTGAGCCTATCACTGAAGTACACAAGTATCACTGTATCACTGAAGTACACAGGTATCACTGTATCACTGAAGTACACAGGTATCACTGAAGTACACAGGTATCACTGAAGTACACAGGTATCACTGTATCACTGAAGTACACAGGTATCACTGAAGTACACAGGTATCACTGAAGTACACAGGTATCACTGAAGTACACAAGTATCACTGAAGTACACAAGTATCACTGAAGTACACAGGTATCACTGAAGTACACAAGTATCACTGAAGTACACAAGTATCACTGAAGTACACAAGTATCACTGAAGTACACAAGTATCACTGAAGTACACAAGTATCACTGAAGTACACAGGTATCACTGTATCACTGAAGTACACAAGTATCACTGTATCACTGAAGTACACAGGTATCACTGAAGTACACAAGTATCACTGAAGTACACAGGTATCACTGTATCACTGAAGTACACAAGTATCACTGAAGTACACAGGTATCACTGAAGTACACAAGTATCACTGTATCACTGAAGTACACAAGTATCACTGTATCACTGAAGTACACAAGTATCACTGTATCACTGAAGTACACAAGTATCACTGTATCACTGAAGTACACAGGTATCACTGTATCACTGAAGTACACAGGTATCACTGAAGTACACAAGTATCACTGTATCACTGAAGTACACAAGTATCACTGTATCACTGAAGTACACAGGTATCACTGAAGTACACAAGTATCACTGTATCACTGAAGTACACAAGTATCACTGAAGTACACAAGTATCACTGTATCACTGAAGTACACAGGTATCACTGAAGTACACAGGTATCACTGAAGTACACAGGTATCACTGAAGTACACAAGTATCACTGAAGTACACAGGTATCACTGAAGTACACAGGTATCACTGAAGTACACAAGTATCACTGAAGTACACAAGTATCACTGAAGTACACAGGTATCACTGAAGTACACAGGTATCACTGAAGTACACAGGTATCACTGAAGTACACAAGTATCACTGAAGTACACAAGTATCACTGAAGTACACAAGTATCACTGAAGTACACAGGTATCACTGAAGTACACAGGTATCACTGAAGTACACAGGTATCACTGAAGTACACAAGTATCACTGAAGTACACAGGTATCACTGAAGTACACAGGTATCACTGAAGTACACAAGTATCAGCTGAAGTACACAGGTATCAGCTGAAGTACACAAGTATCACTGAAGTACACAAGTATCACTGAAGTACACAGGTATCACTGAAGTACACAAGTATCACTGAAGTACACAGGTATCAGCTGAAGTACACAAGTATCACTGAAGTACACAAGTATCACTGAAGTACACAGGTATCACTGAAGTACACAAGTATCACTGAAGTACACAAGTATCACTGAAGTACACAAGTATCACTGAAGTACACAAGTATCACTGAAGTACACAAGTATCACTGAAGTACACAGGTATCAGCTGAAGTACACAAGTATCACTGAAGTACACAAGTATCACTGAAGTACACAAGTATCACTGAAGTACACAGGTATCAGCTGAAGTACACAAGTATCACTGAAGTACACAGGTATCACTGAAGTACACGAGTATCACTGAAGTACACGAGTATCACTGAAGTACACGAGTATCACTGAAGTACACAAGTATCAGCTGAAGTACACGAGTATCACTGAAGTACACAAGTATCAGCTGAAGTACACGAGTATCACTGAAGTACACAAGTATCACTGAAGTACACAAGTATCAGCTGAAGTACACGAGTATCACTGAAGTACACAAGTATCAGCTGAAGTACACAAGTATCACTGAAGTACACAGGTATCAGCTGAAGTACACAAGTATCACTGAAGTACACGACACACACACTTCATGTCGCTGATCGTCCATCAAACAGACTCACAGTGATTCCACCATGAGGAAAACTCACAACAACCAGGATTAGAAGCTGGAGCACCAGGTGCTCCAGAGGTCTCCTCTGGAGCACCTGGTGCTCCAGAGGAGACCTCTGAAGCACCTGGTGCTCCAGAGGAGACGTCTGCTGCTGCCTTCCTCATTCAGGTGGAGTGTCCACATGAGGGAGGAGTCCTTACTTTGAATCCAAGCCGGTTGTTTATTTGGTAAACTTGTAGAAACCCCGTGAACCTGAATATAACCGAGTATATCAGGCTAACGTTTTAACTTGACGGGAGGTCAAACTGAACCCCATGAACCCCTCCAGAGGACGGCGTCCCGTAGCTGCGGAGCGCCAACATCACCGTTCACCAGAATGATCTGCATCCCCTGTCTTTAGTTGGTGCCTTCCATAGAGAACAAATGGAAGGCTGGGCATTAACTAACAAGATAATAACATAGCTGTTGTTTTTAACTTTGCGACATTGTTATATAGAATAGAAATTAGTAACAGTTTCAAACAACCATCTTTAAATATACTTGAACGGTAATTAACCAACTTATACATTCATATTGCAAGACATTCCAACGTTCATCGCACTTCAACTAGACATACGTCCCATAGAGTACAGGGCGGATTCAGCTCTTTTTGTTTTTAAGGTCCTCAGCTTATAATCACTCAATGTTCATTGTTCATACTTTGGGTTTGGTCTGCAAATGCCACCTGAGTGCGTCACATATAGTGAGTTACCCAGTGTGACCTCTGCAGGGCTCCGCTGCTCACTGGTGGATCGCTGTAGTAACGATCCCGTCCTCCACTACCAACTCGTCTCATGAGGGAAGGATGGACGAATGGAAGGGTGGACGCTGCGTTCTTTGCCAGGCCAACCGCGGTGGATGACTGTGCTGAGAGTCTGTAGCACTTGATCCTGTGCCGTGTGGGTCCGGAGCTCCTCCAGTCTGTTAGTCGAGATGTAGCTAACAGACATCGCCTCAAACGTGTCGTCTGCAGCTGGACTTTGTGAGATGGTTTTGTTTGGAGCTCGTGATAGGGTATCAGCTAGGTACATGTGCTTACCCTTCTTGTAAACCAGTGTGATGTCATAGGCTTGTAACTGTAGTAACATCCTTTGCAGTCGGGCAGGAGCAGTGTGGATGGGCTTCTTCAGGATCGTCACCGGGGTTGGTGGTCAGTTTCAACGACCGTGGGCTTCCCATACACGTAATCCTTGAATTTGATGCATGCAAACACCACCGCCAAAAGCTCCTTTTCGATTTGAGCATATCGTGTTTCTGTGTCCGTGAGCGTAGGCAACTGTTCTCCCATCCTGTAGACATGCAGCACCAAGTCCGTAACATGACGCATCACAGGTCAGCGTGACCGGTTTTCTTACGTCGTAGTAGGATGGAATCGGTGAACTGGATAAGCATGACTTGAGACGATCGAACGCCTGCTGATGCTGTGGAAACCAACACCACGCAGCGTCTTTGTGTGTGAGCTGCTATATCGCTGAGGTTTGGGATAAACTTCCCAAGGTAATTCACCATGCCAAGGAATCGCTGCATGGCTAGGACGTCCTGTGGGACTGGCATGTTTGTGATCGCCACTTTTTATTTGCGGGGTCGGCCTTGAGGGCCTTCCTTTGTGAATATGTGACCCACATAACAGACCTGTTCCAGGCGGAACTTGCACTTGAGAGGGTTTAGCTTAAGGTTTATCTCTCGTGCTCGGTCGAGCACTTTTTTTAGGTTGGCATCGTGTTCACAGCCTCCTATGATGATGTCGTCGACTATGATAGCACACGGATATCCTGCAAACAGCTGTTCCATTGAGCGCTGGAACACCTCGCTTGCTGAGCTTATGCCGAATGGCATGCGGAGGAATCTGTAGCGCCCGAAAGGCGTACTGAATGTGGTCAGCATTGATGACTTGTGGTCGAGCCGTATTTGCCAGAATGAGCTCTTTGCATCTAGAACGGAGAACACTGTAGCACCTGACATCTGGGTAGCAACTTCCTCGACGCTGCGCATTGGCTAGTGAGGTCTCTCCAGGGCTGTGTTGAGGTCCTTTGGATTGATGCACAGCCTGATTTCCTGTTTGTCCTCTTTGTGTGCTGCAACCATGGACGAAACCCAGTCTGTAGCTTCAGCAACTGTGGTTATGACACCTTTGTTCTGCACGCTGTTGAGCTCAGCTTTGACTCGTGCTTGCATTGCCACCGGGATGCGGTGTGCTGGACGAACCACCGGTTGTGCAGCTGGATCCAGTGTCATGGAGTATGTGATAGGGAGTTCTCCAAGCTCGTCACTGAACACGTCTTTGTATTGTTCATGGACCTGTTTGGTGAATTCAGCATTGCTCTCGGTGCTGACCTGATGAACGTGCAGAGATCCTGAAACCATCACCTCCAATTTGGCCTGTCGCTGTGACTGCTGGTTCCAGCCGTCACACTCTCCATAGTTTTGTTGTGTTGAGGGTTACATACTTCCCGAAATTTCCGTTTCAAGCACTCGGGTTTTTCTCTGGATTCAGCCGGAACGACGGCGGCTCCATCTTCACCAGACGCTCTCACCTCTGCTGCGTAAACAAATGAACGCTCCCGTTCGATGGCCTCCGCTCCTGCGAGATGGAGGAGGATCTATGCCTTTGTCCGAGCAGTCTTGTCTGAGTGCGCCGCTGCTATGAAGATATCATACTCTTGTTCAAAAATCCGCCAATTCTCGGCGATATTCCCGTCAAAAACGAAGGGGTCTGGTCTGCGAAATCCATCTGCCATATTTTCCGTACGTTGAGACGTTAGCTTGGTTGTCCGCTCCGCACGAGAAAAAAAAATCACAGGCGATAGATTCATCCCTCTTCTGACACCATGTCGAAATGAGTGAGGAGTCCTTACTTTAAATCCAAGCCGGTTGTTTATTTCGTAAACTTGTAGAAACCATATGAACCTGAATATAACCGAGTATATCAGGCTAACATTTTAACTTGACGGGAGGTGCGCGCACTGAACCCGAACCCCACTCCCGAGTACGGTGTCCCGTAGCGTACAGAGCGCGAACATAATCATTCACCAGAATGATCTACATGTAGTCTAAAAGATGTGTTTTTAGTTCAGGTGGAAGATGTCCTGATGGCAATGGGGAGCTCATTCCACCACTGAGGAGCCAGGACACAAACAGTCTGACTTTGTTTAGTGTTTAGCTCACAGTGACGGAGCTACAAGCCGATTGGCTGAAGCAGTGACGGAGCTACAAGCCGATTGGCTGAAGAGTGACGGAGCTACAAGCCGATTGGCTGAAGCAGTGACGGAGCTACAAGCTGATTGGCTGAAGCAGTGACGGAGCTACAAGCCGATTGGCTGAAGCGGTGACGGAGCTACAAGCCGATTGGCTGATTTCAACCAGTTGAAACCGTTCATGTTGCACTCACTACTGCAACATGAACGGTTTAAATGTGGATCATCTGAAACGCTACTGAAGGGTTTTTAGAGCTTAGTTTGTCACATTTGGACTTTGCACAGTGTAAAATAAAGAATTGTTTGTGTACATTACAATGCATGAAATATGATAAGAGGAGGGTCTCTCTCTCTCCGGTGACGCGAGCGAAGCGGACGTGCGGGTCAGGAGAGTCCGCTGAGGAAGGAGGGACCCAATCAAAATGCATAAGCTGTTTTTGTGATCATTCTTTTATTACATTTTTTATTATAAGTCATCGCATTCTGGACTTCCCATGACCACCCGGGATTTTTATGAATAATCTTCACTACTTTGAAAGAATGAAAGTCATAACAATAATAATAGTCATAAGTCTGCTGATTTATCAACATGAACTCTGTCATGGACCTTCAGGCCGCCAGGTTGCGTGTCGAAGCTTCGCTGACGTTCCCCGTCGGGTCGGCCGTCGGGTCGGCCGTCGGGTCGGCCGTCGGGTCGGCCGTCGGGTCGGCCGTCTGGTCGTGGATCCAGTCCAGGTAGTTGGACACCCGGGTGTAGATGCCGTAGTTGCCCGGTCGGGCGCAGCCCTTCCCCCAGCTGACGATCCCCAGCAGGAAGGCCGTCTTCTTGTACTTGGTCACCAAGGGGCCGCCGCTGTCCCCTTTACACGAGTCCTCCCGGCCCTCGATGTACCCGGCGCAGAACATGTTCTCGGTGAGCGCCACGCCGCTCTCCTCCAGGCACTGCTGCGTCCGGATGCGCGGCACGCTCAGCCGCCTCAGCAGGATGGAGGTGGGCCCGTTCTCCGCCCGCCGGCCCCAGCCGCTCACCGTGTGCCTGCTGACGGCCCACAGATCGCGCTCGGCCAGCGGGCGCGTCGGCAGGCAGGCCGGCACGGCGTACGGCGTGTAGACCACGGGCGAGGCCAGGCGGAGGAGGGCGATGTCGTTGTCGGCGGTGGCCTTCACGTAGTTCTGGTGCATGAGGATCTCGGACACCTGGAGGAACTGCTCCGTGCCCTCCAGCACCTCCGTGTTGTGCTCACCTGGCGGACAGACAGGTCAAAGGTTTTAACGCTGGAACGCGAGGAGTCGGCCGGTCGTGAACCGAGGGATTCGCACCTGCGACGACCTTCAGGAAGCGAACGTCCGCGTCCTCCAGGCAGTGAGACGCTGTGAGGATCCATGTGGGTTTATAGATCACTCCTCCACAGAAGCCTTTGCCGTTATACACCAGCAGCACCTTCAAGACACGAGACATCTTATATCAGGACCGTGAGGATGGAAACATTCAAACATGGAGCTACCACATCTTTACACTCCAGCAGTCTCTGTTTCTACATTTCTCATCGGGCTTCCACCAGAATCTGGTTCTGGTTCTGGTGGAAGCTCCAGTGCAGTAAAGCAGTAACAGTAAACGGGTGACCTTTAACCTTTAGCGTACCTGCCAGGGGCATTCACCTTTGGGGCACTCGGTTCCGCCGACGATCCGAGCTCGAGAGTCCTCGGCTTTGTGCTGTTGCAGGACCGGGACCATGCCGCACGCTATCGCCTCTGAAACCACGAGAAGATTATTATATTCACCATCAATATTGTAATGAAACAGCAGAATATGAAGCAGATATTATTACTATTAGTACTTTGACAGAACATAAAGTGTTTTACAACGTTTCTCTTAATCTGAGATCATGTGGTGTCCCACAGGGATCAACACTGGAGCCACTTACATGCTAGCACTTGTTCACAGTGAAACATATACAAATATAGAATTCATTAAAAGATGTTGCACAATAAATAGGGTGAGACTAACTGTCCACAAAGTTCATTAGTCAGTGTCAGATGAAACAAACATGAAACCAGACATTTCTATTAACAATAACCTCTCAGATGTTCACATTCAAGACATTTTAATACTTTTCAAAGATTTTATTAGAACCACAGAGTTTATTTTCTGCAGCAATAATTATGGAAAACCATTTCTACCAGTGAAAGAAATACTGGATGGAAAGTTAAGAATATGTAAAAAATATATTTTTGAATGATTGTTTTGGACTTTGTAAGTAAAATCACAAAGAAAATGTAAAACAAAAATGCACGTTAAGATAAAATATAGAGGTAATGAGTTTAAAAAGTAAATTACGAAATATGTCCAAATATTGAGGTACCAAGACAAAAATGAAATGATACGGTATAAAAAAGATAGAGACAAATGGTTGACGGTTCGTCAACCATTTGTTGACGAACCGTCAACCAAAAAAACCTCATGGTTCATGAGGTTTTTTTCATTTCATATATTTCATCTTTTCATGACAGAAATTAGTCAGAGAACATTTTCTAATCTGAAAGACAATAAAACACACAACAATCTTTCCTCCCACCTCTGGCGACGCAGCTCTGCCCATCGGCATCCAGGAAGTAGCCGTCTGCACACGAGCAGTTGAGTCTTCGTCCTCCCTCGTCTTCGTCACAGAAATGTTCACAGTCTCCGTTCTCCAGCAGGCAGGAGTCACCAACCGCCTTGTGCTCTACAACCAGGGTTATGAAATAGTTCATGAAACATTTATATATATACACACACAGGTTTCCTCATGTAGATCTCAAAAGACTACTTTTATGATCTATGTTTGGAGATGTATCATTTCTCTATGCAGACGACACACCGCTGTACTCGTCAGTAAACTAAACGTGTTAGTTTTCTGTGTGTCGTCTGCATAGAAGTGAAAACCTACATCCAGTATAAATAGAAAGTACAAGAGGCCCGAGAACAGAGCCCTGAGGTGCTCCAGAGCTCAAACATCTGACTTTGACTTCATGTGAGTTTCTTTGCAGAACAAGAACCCGGAGCAGCTGGTTGGTTCTGCTCACCGAGCTCGCAGCCGAGTCCACTAAACTGGGGCCGGCAGTAGCAGGTGTAGGACGAACCCTGAGGGGAGCAGCTGCCGCCGTTCAGACACGGAGTCGACTTGCAGCTATCTGGGACTAGAAACAACAACACAGGGATTCATTCACGAGGAGGAACACACGACCGTAATAACAGTGATGCATCTCGACCAGATTCATGAACTAGATCAGTGAATTCTCTTACTTGAAAACACAAACTGTTGGTCGATGATGATTTTAATAACTTTGAAGGTAAAAACAGATTCAGTACGTCGGTGGTTTGTATTTTGTTGCCGTACTTTATAAAAAAAGACTCCAGATCTGGTTATCCACATAATGAATTGTCTTGACTTTAATTTGTTCATTCAACCTTTATTTATACTGCAGGTCCAATGCTTTTATCATAAATTAGTCAGACATTCATTAAAAGATAATGATAAAACCAAAAGCATTGACCATGTTTGTGTTTTACATTCATTTACAGCACCTCCGCGTCCCACAAGGGATGTAACCTAAAGTCTGGGTTCTGGTGGGATGACGGTCCTGGACCAGGGTTGGAACCATCGTTAGCATTGGTTAGCAGCTAGCATGGCATCAGAGAGACAATCAGAGAGACTTTCTACCGTTATTAAAACAAAAGGTGTGGTTGCTTACGGTTGTATGTGCGCCAGAATTCCTCCTGAGGAAACAGACACTCAGATATTATTATTATTATTATTGGTTCTGAACATGACAGAGGAGCAGAGGAACCGGCCTGACCGTGGTCTCGGGGTGTTCAAACACCTCCCGGGCCTCCTCGTGGGAGCAGTGCTCCTCCAGACACTCCCTCTCCAGATCTCCCATCTGCAGCTCCTCCAGCCAGCCAGAGTTGAACCTCCGGGTCCGGACCAGGACACCGTGGGCTCGATCCGGCTCCAGGAAGACTTCCACACGGAGAAGGAAGCGTTTGTTTACGTTTGCTTTCGGACCAAATATCTGCAGAACTAACAACGTTCATTATGTTCAGTGCTAATTAGCAACGCTAGCACGCTCAACCAATCTTAAAGCAACGTAAATAAATGAGTTTCCGTCCACTCGAGTACTTCTTGACTTCCTCACCTGAAGCCGGCCGGCAGCCGGAGAAGCTGAAGACGAAGGTGAAGAAGACTCTCAGCCACATGGTTGATTTCAGTTGGCTGCTCTGCTTCTTCTTTGTGGATCCAAAAGGTGCAAAGTCCCATTGATCACATGTTCCCAATGGAAATACCCCGTCTGACAAAATGTGCCCCGTTCAAACGGACTGCTGCTCTTCACCTCCAAAGATAAAAAGATAACAATAAAAGCGTCGTGACGTTCACATTTTTATGTTTTTCTGCTCCAGAAAGAACAAAATAAAAATAAAAACGTGTTAAATCATGTTCTGGGTTTTTGTCTTTAGGGGAAATCATTCTTATGCGACACGAGTGCAAAAATTATACATGACATACAAAAAACGGGGGCTATGTTTAGCGTAGCTTAGCACAAAGACCGGGAGCAAGGGGAAACTGCTAGCCTAGCTCCACCAAAACTAGAAAACTACAACTTCTGTTAATAGAACGCTGCATTCGAGTCATGAGTCACTGAAGATGTTTGCAGCTGTACAGGTTGATGGAAATACACAAATTACATTTCTGCATTGAATGAAACAAACATGAACACAGGAAGTTCACTTTGTCTTTATTTATTTTTCCAGAACAAATAAAAGCATCAATGTCACGTTAAAATAATCCCTTTAGATCTTTGACGATGAATCTGATGAGACAAAATAATACAAATGACAAAATCAACAGCGTTTGTATTTGTATACGTAATAAAACGTGACATCGTCTTTTGGTTCACGTCCTGGTTTGTGGACCCGGACCGCTTTCAGACGGTGGACATCATGTCCTCGATCCAGCCCAGGAAGTTGTTGACTTTGGTGTAGACACCGTACATATTTTCAGTGGCGCAGCCCTTCCCCCAGCTCACCACGCCGGTCAGGAACCAGGTCTTCTTGTAGAGCGTCACCAGAGGACCGCCGCTGTCCCCTTTGCAGGCATCCTGTCCACCGGACCTCAGCCCGGCACAGAGCATGTTCCCGGTGATGTTGAGCCCGGTGTGGAGCCGGCACTCCTGCAGAGGGACCTTCGGCAGCGTCAGCCGCTGGAGGATATCGGCGGCGGAACCGAACAGCGACAGGCGACCCCAACCGGACACGGTGGATTGGCGGATGGTCCCCAGCGTTCGGCTGAAGGTGCTGTTCCGCGCTGAAAGGCAGATGGGGACCACGTAGGGGCCCAGCCTGACGGGCCGGTGCAGCTGCAGCAGGGCCAGGTCGCTGTCCCAGCTGGTCTCGTTGTAGCCGTGGTGGATCAGCACTTTGACCACCCGCCGCTTCTGCTCCGTCTGGTCGTCCTTCTTGCGGTTATGTTCACCTTCACGGGGAAATAACCTTTGGTCACGTTACGATACCACGAAGAGGAGGTAGAAAGCATAAAGAAAAGCTCAAAGCAACTTTCTTACCGACGATGACGTTGAAGATGGATGCATCTTTTCTCCAAACGCAGTGAGCTGCAGTTAAAACCCAGCGATCGGACACAACGACGGCGCCGCAGGTAAAATCATTGTGCTCAGTTAGCAGAGCCTGAAACCAGCAAAGATGTAAGAAGATAAGATGCAGCGTTAAGACACAAAGACCAGAGGCGCTGTGATGTGGAATCATATCCAGCGGTGCAGATCGGCTCTCGTTCAGGAGGTCTTGAATACCATTCGACCCGGATCATCATCACTGAAGGTAATACCTCCAGGCTCTTACCTGCCACGGACATTGTCCTTTGGGGCAGTTCTCCCCGTTGACGACCCTCGGGCCAAAATGTATCCGAGGTCTTCCACAGGGCACAGGATCTGAACCAGAGACACAAGACTGTCACTGAAGACATGCGGTCTGAGAGGTTTCCTCAGGGGAACTGGAGCTAAAGGTCTCAGGTCAGTGAACTGTGTTTGTTGGGTGTTAGTGTAGTTGCCGGTGTGAACACGGCGGTTGCTAACGTGTTCCAGGAGGTAAATAAGCTTATTTAGTGTCAGTGATGCTTTGTTGCCGCTGGTGCATTTCCACGTGGCTCCAACGCAGTGACTGGTTTTAATCCGGTCTCTAACGTCTCTAACGTCTCTGACCTTCGGGCAAACAGAAGCTGGCGTCCCGGTGCAGACGATACCCCGGAGCGCAGAAACACACGTGGGAACGGTTCGGAAACTGTCTGCAGAAATGTTCACATCCTCCATTTCGGTAGCGACAGAGCAGTGAGGCCGGACGAGCTGCGCGGAGACAGAAAGGAATACAACGTTGTTCATCACGACTTCTTCAGTGGCAGTAAAGAACTCTGTGATTACCTTTGTCACAGTGGGATCCATGGAACCCGGGAGAACACTTGCAGACGTAGGTGTCAAAGTGCCGAGTACAGGTGGCTCCGTTCTTACAGGGAGACGACAGGCAGTGGTCCAGCCCTGCAAACAGGAAGTAGTATTTTAAGCATAATAGAGCAATAAAGAGTGAGTATGAAAGCCAGACGTACCTGTGTAGAGCCTCCAGAAGGTCTCCTGAGAGAAGAAACAGCACAAGTTAACCACCGAAACCAGAACCACCACCAATCACACTTTGAGTCTGGACCCACCAGCTGCTGAGGCTGAGCGAGGATCTCCTTCGCCTCCTCGTAGGAGCATTTCTCCTCCCGACACTCGCGCTCCAGATCTCCTGCCCTCAGCTCCTCAAACAGGAAGTTGGCTCGACGAGTGCGATGCAGGAAGACGCTGGCCTCGGGTCTGCTCACGAACACGCCTCCTTCATTTCCTCACACAGAAGAAGAAAGTGTTGGAAGCTTAGCATGCTGGGACGTTTAGTGAAGTCCTTGGAGCGTGTTACCCACTGTGGCCACTAGAGGCTGAATAGAAATCTGTTTGATTGACAACTCCAACGATTAGTCCATCGTCATTATTTCTAAGTTATGGTTTTACATCATTGTAAATGTAATATTTTTGGGTTTTGGACTGTCAGGTCGGACAAAACAAGATATTTAATGACATCACTTTGTACTCGAAAACAAGATAAAGATGGACAAAAAACAAGATGGAGACCGATAAAAAACAAGATGGAGACCGATAAAAAACAAGATGGAGACGGACAAAAAACAAGATGGAGACGGACAAAAAACAAGATGAAGACGGACAAAAAACAAGATGAAGACGGATAAAAACAAGATGGAGACGGATAAAAAACAAGATGGAGACGGACAAAAAACAAGATGGAGACGGATAAAAAACAAGATGGAGACGGACAAAAAACAAGATGGAGACGGATAAAAACAAGATGGAGACAGATAAAAACAAGATGGAGACGGATAAAACACAAGATGAAGACGGACAAAAAACAAGATGAAGACGGATAAAAACAAGATGGAGACGGATAAAAACAAGATGGAGACGGATAAAAAACAAGATGGAGACGGTGATTCAGAAGTTTCAGTCTCAGCTGTACTTGTACTAAGCTAACAATAGTGCTAATTCTAGGACATTTAACCAAAACAAAAACAAGTAAACACAAAGTACCTCAACATGTATGATAGCTTGGCTAACATGCTAACGTAACTTGATCAGCTGTTCAGAGAACTTCACAGTGGAGACAAGTGAACGACTCTGTTTGATATGAAAACTGAAGAAGGAGAAGAAGATGAAGATAAAGAAGAAGAGACCTGACACTGACCTCCAGGAAGCCCAGTGCATGCTGGGATAGAAGCGATGAGGAGTCGGAGGAAGAAGAGTCGCCTTGTTTCTCTGCTGACGGACGCCATGTTTGTTCTGATCAAAGGTCAGAAAAACACACACAACCCTCTGTGGTCCACAGATATGTGGTATAAATACTGCAGTACCTCTGAGGGGAGCTGTACCTCTATAAGGTTCTTTCATGTTCTTGTGTTTCTGAGGGCAGACCTGCTGAAGACCAGGTGGAACGTCTCTGATGGTCAACTCTTCTTTATTTAAGTTTTACTATCAGAACCCTTCAGTAAAACGTCTGAAAACACTTCACGTCCCTTTAATTTACAATGCAGTACAAGTAGTATCAGCTAAATGTACTTCAAGTATCAAAGGAAAAGTACTTGTGATGAAGAATGGCTCCTTTATTATAGAATATTCCGTTTTTATACTTTGTGTACTACTGTGTAGACTAGTACTGTGAAAGACAATAAAATGAAGGTTGATTCATTGATCAGATTGTTCACAGGATTGTATTTGGTCCTAAAGGAACTGATGGTTATTATTATATAATGTATATATATATATATATAATGATATATTATTATTATTATTATTATTATATTATGTATAGATATACAGTACATATAATAATATAATGATATAATTTCTAAAAAATACACAAACAAACAAAATTATGGAACACATTTTTATTTTCAAATTAAAATAATAAATTGTTGCATTTGTAAACAGGAAGACAAGCTTTTATTTTGGTAACGTTGTCAGTGTCACTCTATGTCCTTCAGGATGTCGGGGATGAACTCCTGGGCGTCTCTCAGCTCGTCCCTCCACTGCTGGGGGACGCCGGCGCCCCCGTCGGACCCGTCAGACCCGGCCCCCAGCAGGGCCCCCAGGGCCGCCCCGCGGTTACAGTTCTCACCTGGAACAGGAAGTGAACCAGGTTAAGGGACGCAGAGAGAACCTGGACTCAGAGAGGACCTGGACTCAGAGAGGACTTGGAAGCAAAGAGGACCTGGACTCAACGAGAAGCTGGACGCAAAGAGAACCTGGACTCAAAGAGAACCTAGAAGCAAAGAGGACCTGGACTCAAAGAGAACCTAGACTCAAAGAGAACCTAGAAGCAAAGAGGACCTGGACTCAACGAGAACCTGGACTCAAAGAGAACCTAGACTCAAAGAGAACCTAGAAGCAAAGAGGACCTGAACTCAACGAGAACCTGGACTCAAAGAGACCCTGGAAGCAAAGACGACCTGGAAGCAAAGAGAACCTGGAAGCAAAGAGGACCTGGAAGCAAAGAGGACCTGGACTCAACGAGAACCTGGACTCAAAGAGACCCTGGAAGCAAAGACGACCTGGAAGCAAAGAGAACCTGGAAGCAAAGAGGACCTGGACTCAAAGAGGACCTGGACTCAAAGAGACCCTGGACTCAAAGAGACCCTGGAAGCAAAGACGACCTGGAAGCAAAGAGAACCTGGAAGCAAAGAGGACCTGGAAGCAAAGAGGACCTGGACTCAACGAGAACCTGGACTCAAAGAGACCCTGGAAGCAAAGACGACCTGGAAGCAAAGAGAACCTGGAAGCAAAGAGGACCTGGAAGCAAAGAGGACCTGGACTCAACGAGAACCTGGACTCAAAGAGAACCTGGAAGCAAAGAGAACCTAGACTCAAAGAGAACCTAGAAGCAAAGAGAACCTAGAAGCAAAGAGAACCTGGAAGCAAAGAGAACCTAGACTCAAAGAGAACCTAGAAGCAAAGAGAACCTGGAAGCAAAGACGACCTGGAAGCAAAGAGAACCTGGAAGCAAAGAGGACCTGGAAGCAAAGAGGACCTGGACTCAACGAGAACCTGGACTCAAAGAGAACCTGGAAGCAAAGAGAACCTAGACTCAAAGAGAACCTAGAAGCAAAGAGAACCTAGACTCAAAGAGAACCTAGAAGCAAAGAGAACCTGGAAGCAAAGAGAACCTAGACTCAAAGAGAACCTGGAAGCAAAGAGAACCTGGAAGCAAAGAGAACCTGGAAGCAAAGAGAACCTGGACTCAAGGCTTCTGTACGAACCTCCACAGTTGGTGTTGGCCAGGATTCCTCCTCTGACGTCGTCGTGGAACTCGTGGGCCAAATAGAACAAGCTGGACAGAGCTCCTGTTGGGTCACAACAAACACACATCAGAGCTTTGTCAGCGGTCACATGATAGCCTGAACAGGTCACATGACGCTGGTGGACCTTTAGTGTAGCAGGCCAGGCCCAGGTAGCTCACGGCGCTCTGATGGACCTTCAGCTGCTCGTCAGAACCCTGAGGAAACCTGCAACACACAGACAAGAAGCTTTTATTGTCAAACATCACTAAAGACCACAGACAAACATCACTAAAGACCACCAACAAACATCACAAAGACCACAGACAAACATCACTAAAGTTCACCAACAAACATCACTAAAGACCACCAACAAACATCACTAAAGACAACAGACAAAATCACTAAAGATCACCAACAAACATCACTAAAGACCACAGACAAACATCACTAAAGACCACAGACAAACATCACTAAAGACCACCAACAAACATCACAAAAGACCACCAACAAACATCACTAAAGACCACCAACAAACATCACTAAAGACCACAGACAAACATCACTAAAGACCACCAACAAACATCACTAAAGACCACCAACAAACATCACTAAAGACCACCAACAAACATCACAAAAGACCACAGACAAACATCACTAAAGACCACAGACAAACATCACTAAAGACCACCAACAAACATCACTAAAGACCACCAACAAACATCACTAAAGACCACCAACAAACATCACAAAAGACCACCAACAAACATCACTAAAGACCACCAACAAACATCACAAAAGACCACCAACAAACATCACTAAAGACCACCAACAAACATCACTAAAGACCACAGACAAACATCACTAAAGACCACCAACAAACATCACTAAAGACCACCAACAAACATCACTAAAGACCACCAACAAACATCACAAAAGACCACCAACAAACATCACTAAAGACCACCAACAAACATCACTAAAGACCACCAACAAACATCACAAAAGACCACAGACAAACATCACTAAAGACCACAGACAAACATCACTAAAGACCACCAACAAACATCACTAAAGACCACCAACAAACATCACAAAAGACCACCAACAAACATCACTAAAGACCACCAACAAACATCACTAAAGACCACCAACAAACATCACTAAAGACCACAGACAAACATCACTAAAGACCACAGACAAACATCACTAAAGACCACAGACGAACACCACTACAGACCTGGCCGCCTTGCGTCCATAGCTCCGGCAGTCCTCCCAGGCGTCCAGCCTCTTCAGAGCGCGCTCCGCCTGCTGCCGGACGCTGGCTCCGCCCAGAACGGCGTGCAGCGCCCGGCTGTAGATCGACACGTACTCGGGCACCTTTGGGTGGGGGTGGGTGAGCTTCACGAACTCTACGGCTGCTGAGACCTGGAGACAGACGAGGTCAAAGGTCAGACAGAGAACGTCCTCTTTGTGTTGAACATGCGTTAGAAACCCACAGCTTGCTCCTCATTGGCCGAGGCGGACAGCAGGACGAAGGGGAGGATCATGGGTAGGCAGCCGATGGCGTCCAGCTGGCTGTCAGGGAACGAGGAGCTCAACATTTGCCTGCTGCGTTTTTCTGCAAACGCCAGAACCTGAAAAACAAAAAACAGTCCAGTAAGACAGAAACCCAGCTGATCGCTGCGGGAGGGTGCGTTTGTTTTACCTGACGGGGTGAGGTCGGCCTGCTGTCCCGCCAGCTGGAGAAGAAGGAGCGGTGGGAGGACTCGGCGTAGGTGTCGCGGTGCGAGCCGGGCGTGGTGAGGAAGTGGACGTAGTCCGACAGGACGGCGGCACGGGCGTCCGGCTGAGAGACGTCACTGAAACCTCCGGCGACAAGTGAGCGGGCAGCTCGGAGGGAACAGAGGACGTTCAGGGTGTTGTCCCCGGACTGAAGACCTGAAGACCACAAACAAGGATCACTGAAAACCAAGAACAAGGATCACTAAAGACCAAGAACAAGGAACACTAAAGACCTCGAACAAGGATCACTAAAGACCAAGAACAAGGATCACTAAAGACCTCGAACAAGGATCACTAAAGACCAAGAACAAGGATCACTAAAGACCACTAACAAGGATCACTATTGACCACAACCAAGGATCACTAAAGACCTCGAACAAGGATCACTAAAGATCACAGTAGGTCAACTCAAAAAGCGAAGGGCAGACAGGGTTGACGTCTGCCCTGAGCTGTGGCTTCCAGGCTGATGCACTGCGTTCAGCGAACAAATACTTAACATAAAAAACGTCATCAATAATTCGACATTTGTAAAAATTAATGAGGTAAAATAAAGTTTATTGAGATAAAGGAGATGACACAAAAAGGTAAAGGGACATAAAACGGCCTGGAATACTCAGGATCACCATTGACCACAAACAAGGATCACTATTGACCACAAACAAGGATGACTGAAGACCTTGAACAAGGATCACTAAAGACCTTGAACAAGGATCACTATTGACCACAAACAAGGATGACTGAAGACCTTGAACAAGGATCACTAAAGACCTTGAACAAGGATCACTATTGACCACAAACAAGGATCACTATTGACCACAAACAAGGATGACTGAAGACCACTAACAAGGATCACTGAAGACTCTTCAGAATCAGTACTCAATATCCAGTATCAGTACTAGTACCCAGTATCAGTACTAGTACCCATTATCAGTACTAGTACCCAGTATCAGTACAAGTACTAGTACCCAGTATCAGTACCAGTACTAGTACCCAGTATCAGTACCTTGATGGTAGTGGACGGAGCCCTTGGAGGTCTTCCACAGGTCCAGTTTGTCGTGGAGGATCACACTACCGACCACGTCGGGTCGCTTGGGGTCGGAGGACCAGGCGGTCCGACCGCTACCGGCTGAAACAGAACAAACATGAAAGCTTCCTGTGAACCCCAGACCATGAACAGGGTCTCCAGGACTCAAAGAGGTCCAGGACTCAAAGAGGTCCAGGTCTCGAGGAGGTCCAGGTCTCGAGGAGGTCCAGGTCTCGAGGAGGTCCAGGTCTCGTACCGGTGTTGGAGAGGCTGAGGATGCTGGACGGGTGTCGGTCTCTGGGGGGCGCCAGACCGGACATCCAGCCGCCGAAGTCCCTCCTGATGTCGTCCACGTCGTAGTACCAGTGGACCGGCATGGACACGGAGTCCGCTGCACACATCCCCCACAATGCACTGCTCACCGAGCGCCGCACCGGAGACATCTCAGCTGAGGAGGAAGTATTTATATGTATTTAAGAAGTATTTATATGTATTTCAGAAGTATTTGTGTATTTCAGAAGTATTTATGTGTATTTAAGAAGTATTTATATGTATGTATGTGTATTTATTTGTATGTATATGTATTTCAGAAGTATTTATGTGTATTTAAGAAGTATTTATGTGTATTTAAGAAGTATTTATGTGTATTTAAGAAGTATTTATATGTATTTAAGAAGTATTTAGTCTGTACTAACAAAACTTCATGTTGTATTCTATATATGTAGTATTTATTCTCACCTCTCAGTATGTACTAACAGAACTTCATGTAGTATTCTATACATTTAAGAAGTATTTGTTCTCACCTCTCAGTATGTACTAACAGCACTTCATGTAGTATTCTATACATTTAAGAAGTATTTGTTCTCACCTCTCAGTATGTACTAACAGCACTTCATGTAGTATTCTATACATTTAAGAAGCATTTAGTCTCATGTAGTATTCTATACATTTAAGAAGCATTTAGTCTCATGTGGTATTCTATATTCTATACATTTAAGAAGTATTTATCCTCACCTCTCAGTATGTACTAACAGAACTTCATGTAGTATTCTGTATATTTAAGAAGTATTTAGTCTCATGTGGTATTCTATATTCTATACATTTAAGAAGTATTTATCCACACCTCTCAGTATGTACTAACAGAACTCCATGTAGTATTCTGTACATTTAAGAAGTATTTAGTCTCATGTAGTATTCTATACATTTAAGAAGTATTTATCCTCACCTCTCAGTATGTACTAACAGAACTTCATGTAGTATTATGTATATTTAAGAAGCATTTAGTCTCATGTAGTATTCTATACATTTAAGAAGTATTTAGTCTCATGTAGTATTCTATACATTTAAGAAGTATTTAGTCTCATGTAGTATTCTATACATTTAAGAAGTATTTATCCTCACCTCTCAGTATTTACTAACAGAACTTCATGTAGTATTCTTAAATATATACATTTAAGAAGTATTTATCCTCACCTCTCAGTATGTAGTAACAGAACTTCATGTAGTATTCTGTATATTTAAGAAGTATTTAGTCTCATGTAGTATTCTATACATTTAAGAAGTATTTATCCTCACCTCTCAGTATTTACTAACAGAACTTCATGTAGTATTCTTAAATATATACATTTAAGAAGTATTTATCCTCACCTCTCAGTATTTACTAACAGAACTTCATGTAGTATTCTATACATTTAAGAAGTATTTATCCTCACCTCTTCCTGCGGGTTTCTGTTCTTAATGATTCCGCATTTTTAAATTGCATAAGTGTATTGTTACATTGTTACAAAACTCCACCGGAAGTGGTTTACGTCAGCGCCTTCTTTACGTTAGCGCCTTAGCGTTGACGTAAAGAAGGTGCGGTAACCGTTATAACCGGATTTAGTTCGGTTAATGATGTTTATCCGGAACTATGAAGATTCATATGAAGTCATTGGTTTATGAAGAAGATTCAAAAGCTTGTTGTGAAACAGTTGGAGGTGTGTTTAATTTATAACCAGTGCTACGGTGGACGATTTAGGTCAACTCAAAAAGCGAAGGGCAGACAGGGTTGACGTCTGCCCTGAGCTGTGGCTTCCAGGCTGATGCACTGCGTTCAGCGAACAAATACTTAACATAAAAAACGTCATCAATAATTCGACATTTGTAAAAATTAATGAGGTAAAATAAAGTTTATTGAGATAAAGGAGATGACACAAAAAGGTAAAGGGACATAAAACGGCCTGGAATACTCTACCCAGGGCAGCGTTAACCACACATAGACGGTGGCCGAGGACCATCAATACAGACGGATAATAACTAAATCAGTTAAAACGCGAATGTGGAACATTCACGCTGTTAATAGTGACGTTCCTCATTAAACCGGACAAAGAGAACTTCCGGATTCCATCTCTACTCAAAGACCGTCAACAAGAAGGGAATGGAAGCTAACAGCTAACGAAGCTAAGCTAATATCAGCTGGTTCTCAGCTGAGCGAAGCTAGCTGGGTGCTAACAGGCTAACAGGATGGAAGAGAACCCTTTAGAACCACAGGATGTCGGTAAGAACTGGGCTTCAGGTCTCATGTGGTCTGACTTACCCAAGAACTGGGCTGATGTACACCAGGTCTGATCTGGTCCAGATGTAATCAAGTACAAATAATGAGTTTATAGAAAATGTATTTTGCTTTCAGAGCGAGCCAAAGCCTTCTGGGCCGAAGAGGACGTGGATCAGGTTTTCAGTGGAGTGTTCGAGTACCTGGATCACCTGAAGAGGGTCCTGAAGAAGAGCACAGCTACAGATAAAGGTTGCACTCTAGACTGCATTCTTCTTTGGTGGTATTGAACTGGACTTCCTGTTGTCCTGTCGCTGACTTCCTGTTGTCCTGGCGGTGACTTCCTGTTGTCCTGTCGCTGACTTCCTGTTGTCCTGGCGGTGACTTCCTGTTGTCCTGGCGGTGACTTCCTGTTGTCCTGGCGGTGACTTCCTGTTGTCCTGACGCTGACTTCCTGTTGTCCTGACGCTGACTTCCTGTTGTCTTGGCGCTGACTTCCTGTTGTCCTGACGCTGACTTCCTGTTGTCCCGACGCTGACTTCCTGTTGTCCCGACGCTGACTTCCTGTTGTCCCGACGCTGACTTCCTGTTGTCCCGACGCTGACTTCCTGTTGTCCTGGCGCTGACTTCCTGTTGTCCTGGCGCTGACTTCCTGTTGTCCTGGCGCTGACTTCCTGTTGTCCTGGCGCTGACTTCCTGTTGTCCTGGCGCTGACTTCCTGTTGTCTTGATGCTGACTTCCTGTTGTCCTGACGCTGACTTCCTGTTGTCCTGACGCTGACTTCCTGTTGTCCTGACGCTGACTTCCTGTTGTCTTGTTGCTGACTTCCTGTTGTCCCGACGCTGACTTCCTGTTGTCCCGACGCTGACTTCCTGTTGTCTTGATGCTGACTTCCTGTTGTCCTGGCGGTGACTTCCTGTTGTCCTGGCGCTGACTTCCTGTTGTCCTGGCGCTGACTTCCTGTTGTCTTGATGCTGACTTCCTGTTGTCCTGACGCTGACTTCCTGTTGTCCTGACGCTGACTTCCTGTTGTCCTGACGCTGACTTCCTGTTGTCTTGTTGCTGACTTCCTGTTGTCCCGACGCTGACTTCCTGTTGTCCCGACGCTGACTTCCTGTTGTCTTGATGCTGACTTCCTGTTGTCCTGACGCTGACTTCCTGTTGTCTTGATGCTGACTTCCTGTTGTCTTGATGCTGACTTCCTGTTGTCCTGACGCTGACTTCCTGTTGTCCTGACGCTGACTTCCTGTTGTCCTGACGCTGACTTCCTGTTGTCCTGACGCTGACTTCTTGTTGTCCTGACGCTGACTTCCTGTTGTCCTGTTGCTGACTTCCTGTTGTCCCGACGCTGACTTCCTGTTGTCTTGATGCTGACTTCCTGTTGTCCTGTTGCTGACTTCCTGTTGTCCCGACGCTGACTTCCTGTTGTCCTGACGCTGACTTCCTGTTGTCCTGTTGCTGACTTCCTGTTGTCCCGACGCTGACTTCCTGTTGTGTCCATCAGAGTACGTCCAGGGCCTGAAGCTGCTGGAGTGCCTCAACGGTCCTCCGGCCTCTCAGGACTCTGTGGTCCAGGTGGTCATCGGCTCAGGTGAACGCAGGCTTTTATTCTGAAACTTTACTGTTTTTCACAACAACCACTCCTCTGCTTTTGATTAAAAGATATTAAAGTCTTATTTTGGCGGTTCTTTCCTGTCCAGATGAGCTGCTACCAGCAGCCCCCCCTTCAGGCCGAGAGGCGCTACTGCCCCCTCTGACCCCCGTTCAGCTGCAGTACCACCCACACCCCTGCTGCAAGGTCACACACACACACATATATATACATATGTATATATACACATGTACACACACTGAGTACTACACACTGTACTATTGTTTCCCTTCAGGCCTGCCTGCCCTCTTTACCCAGCATGCCTCAGTGCACCCCTGCGTTCTGGGGTCAGAACCCCCTGAAGGTGCCGCTGCTCTGCGGCTTCAAGAGGCTGAGCGCCGAGGATGAGGACGGGGACGACTGGGACGTCCTCTACAGAGCCCCGTGTGGACAGAGTCTCCGTGACCACGACGACGTGATGCGTTTCCTGTTGGCCACAGAGAGCTACGACGTCCTGCAGGTTTGTTACGATGCGTTCAAGGACCGGTACGACAATCTGAAAGTATCAAAGTAAAAGTACTGTGACTGATGTATTACGTTGTACTTCTGGACAGTACTATAAAATGTACTTGGCGTACTTCTCTCCAGGTGGACTTCTTCACCTTTAACCCCTCGGTTCAGTTGGACCCGCCCCCTCCGCCGGGCCCCCGGTGTCCAGAGATGGACCTCAGCCGGGGGTTAGAGCCCACGCCGGTGCAGCTGTGCGTCGGAGACGGCGGCGCTCGACCTGCCGAGTTCCGCTACAGGAAGGACCGCTGGCCGCACGGCTGCTTCCTGACCCGCGGCCCGGCGCTGTTCGACGTGTGCTGCGACTGCACCGACGGCTGCGACGACGCTCTGCGCTGCGCCTGCGCCGCCGCGACCCGAGGAGGGCGCCGTTACACCCACCACCGGCTGCCAGAGTCCGTCCCCTCAGGGTGAGACCGCTAGCTAAAGAAACCACGACCAGGAAGTGACCGTGTGACCTCATGTGCCGAATGTCCTCAGGGTGTACGAGTGCGGCCCCTGGTGCGGCTGCGTCCGGGCCCGCTGTCAGAACCGGCTGGTCCAGAGGGGGATCAGGGTCCGCCTCCAGGTCTTCCAGACGGACGACCGAGGCTGGGGCGTCCGGTGCCGCGATGACCTGGACCGCGGCACCTTCGTGTGCGTCTACGCAGGCGTGATGCTGCAGAGGAGCCAGAGCCCCGCCGAGCCGTCGCCCCCCAAGCTGACGAGGTCCGACCTCCCGTCGGACGACGAGGTGGAGGTGGTGACCGAGTGGCTGCCCCCTCCGGTGCTGGAGGGCCGGAGCACCGTGCTGGAGCCGCCCCGACCCACGTCGCCCCCCCTGCACGTCCCCGTGATCCAGAGACCCGGTGACGCCAACGCTGCGCCACAGGACCGAGACCAGGTCAGAGTCCGACGAGTCCACGGAGTATAAAGTACTTGTACTGTGTACTTCTACTACGTCTCAATATACGTAGTACTGAATACTGCTCTCCATTTATCTATTCAACTGAAGTAAAAGCATCAACATCACAGTATAGAAATACTTCAGTTCGTACTATAACAAAGTAAAAATACAACAAAACATTTAGATTTTCTCCACATGGCTCTCAACATGGCAACAGCTAACAGAGCTAATGATGCTAACGGTGTGTTTTAGTGATCAATCAATACTTTGACTCCTGATCAATAACTCCTTCTGTCAGACCGTGCTGGTTGGAGCTCCTCCCGGTGAGTCAGGTGACCCGGCTCCGCCTCCCGGTGAGTCAGGTGACCCGGCTCCGCCTCCCGGTGAGTCAGGTGACCCGGCTCCGCCTCCGGAGAGGACGGTTGCCGTGAACGGCCTGAAGAGAGCGATGGAGGTGGAGGACGTCTACTTCCTGGACGCCAGCAAGGAGGGAAACGTGAGCCGCTTCCTCAACGTAAGAGGAAGGTCATCGATGACGTCGTTCTCTTAAAGGTCAATATGAGGATTGACCTTTGACCCCGTCTCTGCTCCCCACAGCACAGCTGCCAGCCCAACCTGTTCACCCAGAACGTCTTCAGCGACTGTCACGACCCCGGCTTCCCCCTCGTGGCCTTCTTCACCAGCAGGTGAGGATGACGATGGTGGTGATAATAACAATAATTCAAACTTTTATAGCGCTAGATACTCAAGGACGCTTTACACTGGGGACAAGAGACAGAGACAAACAGAACACAACTAAACATGGAAAGACAAACAGAACAGTTATGGTAACAAGAAGAAATCTGGAAGGGTAGGGAGCAGGAGTTAGGAGGTGAAGGGTAGGGAGCAGGAGTTAGGAGGTGAAGGGTAGGGAGCAGGAGTTAGGAGGTGAAGGGTAGGGAGCAGGAGTTAGGAGGTGAAGGGTAGGGAGCAGGAGTTAGGAGGTGAAGGGTAGGGAGCAGGAGTTAGGAGGTGAAGGGTAGGGAGCAGGAGTTAGGAGGTGAAGGGTAGGGAGCAGGAGTTAGGAGGTGAAGGGTAGGGAGCAGGAGTTAGGAGGTGAAGGGTAGGGAGCAGGAGTTAGGAGGTGAAGGGTAGAGAGCAGGAGTTAGGAGGTGAAGGGTAGGGAGCAGGAGTTAGGAGGTGAAGGGTAGGGAGCAGGAGTTAGGAGGTGAAGGGTAGAGAGCAGGAGTTAGGAGGTGAAGGGTAGGGAGCAGGAGTTAGGAGGTGAAGGGTAGGGAGCAGGAGTTAGGACGTGAAGGGTAGGGAGCAGGAGTTAGGAGGTGAAGGGTAGGGAGCAGGAGTTAGGAGGTGAAGGGTAGGGAGCAGGAGTTAGGAGGTGAAGGGTAGGGAGCAGGAGTTAGGAGGTGAAGGGTAGGGAGCAGGAGTTAGGAGGTGAAGGGTAGGGAGCAGGAGTTAGGAGGTGAAGGGTAGGGAGCAGGAGTTAGGAGGTGAAGGGTAGGGAGCAGGAGTTAGGAGGTGAAGGGTAGGGAGCAGGAGTTAGGAGGTGAAGGGTAGGGAGCAGGAGTTAGGAGGTGAAGGGTAGGGAGCAGGAGTTAGGAGGTGAAGGGTAGGGAGCAGGAGTTAGGAGGTGAAGGGTAGGGAGCAGGAGTTAGGAGGTGAAGGGTAGGGAGCAGGAGTTAGGAGGTGAAAGGTAGGGAGCAGGAGTTAGGAGGTGAAAGGTAGGGAGCAGGAGTTAGGAGGTGAAAGGTAGGGAGCAGGAGTTAGGAGGTGAAAGGTAGGGAGCAGGAGTTAGGAGGTGAAGGGTAGAGAGCAGGAGTTAGGAGGTGAAGGGTAGGGAGCAGGAGTTAGGAGGTGAAGGGTAGGGAGCAGGAGTTAGGACGTGAAGGGTAGGGAGCAGGAGTTAGGAGGTGAAGGGTAGGGAGCAGGAGTTAGGAGGTGAAGGGTAGGGAGCAGGAGTTAGGAGGTGAAGGGTAGGGAGCAGGAGTTAGGAGGTGAAGGGTAGGGAGCAGGAGTTAGGAGGTGAAGGGTAGGGAGCAGGAGTTAGGAGGTGAAGGGTAGGGAGCAGGAGTTAGGAGGTGAAGGGTAGGGAGCAGGAGTTAGGAGGTGAAGGGTAGGGAGCAGGAGTTAGGAGGTGAAGGGTAGGGAGCAGGAGTTAGGAGGTGAAGGGTAGGGAGCAGGAGTTAGGAGGTGAAGGGTAGGGAGCAGGAGTTAGGAGGTGAAGGGTAGGGAGCAGGAGTTAGGAGGTGAAGGGTAGGGAGCAGGAGTTAGGAGGTGAAGGCTAGGGAGCAGGAGTTAGGAGGTGAAGGGTAGGGAGCAGGAGTTAGGAGGTGAAGGGTAGGGAGCAGGAGTTAGGAGGTGAAGGGTAGGGAGCAGGAGTTAGGAGGTGAAAGGTAGGGAGCAGGAGTTAGGAGGTGAAGGGTAGGGAGCAGGAGTTAGGAGGTGAAGGGTAGGGAGCAGGAGTTAGGAGGTGAAGGGTAGGGAGCAGGAGTTAGGAGGTGAAAGGTAGGGAGCAGGAGTTAGGAGGTGAAAGGTAGGGAGCAGGAGTTAGGAGGTGAAAGGTAGGGAGCAGGAGTTAGGAGGGGAAAGGTAGGGAGCAGGAGTTAGGAGGTGAAAGGTAGGGAGCAGGAGTTAGGAGGTGAAGGGTAGGGAGCAGGAGTTAGGAGGTGAAGGGTAGGGAGCAGGAGTTAGGAGGTGAAAGGTAGGGAGCAGGAGTTAGGAGGTGAAAGGTAGGGAGCAGGAGTTAGGAGGTGAAAGGTAGGGAGCAGGAGTTAGGAGGTGAAGGGTAGGGAGCAGGAGTTAGGAGGTGAAGGGTAGGGAGCAGGAGTTACGAGGTGAAGGGTAGGGAGCAGGAGTTAGGAGGTGAAGGGTAGGGAGCAGGAGTTAGGAGGTGAAGGGTAGGGAGCAGGAGTTAGGAGGTGAAAGGTAGGGAGCAGGAGTTAGGAGGTGAAAGGTAGGGAGCAGGAGTTAGGAGGTGAAAGGTAGGGAGCAGGAGTTAGGAGGTGAAAGGTAGGGAGCAGGAGTTAGGAGGTGAAAGGTAGGGAGCAGGAGTTAGGAGGTGAAGGGTAGGGAGCAGGAGTTAGGAGGTGAAGGGTAGGGAGCAGGAGTTAGGAGGTGAAGGGTAGGGAGCAGGAGTTAGGAGGTGAAGGGTAGGGAGCAGGAGTTAGGAGGTGAAGGGTAGGGAGCAGGAGTTAGGAGGTGAAAGGTAGGGAGCAGGAGTTAGGAGGTGAAGGGTAGGGAGCAGGAGTTAGGAGGTGAAGGGTAGGGAGCAGGAGTTAGGAGGTGAAGGGTAGGGAGCAGGAGTTAGGAGGTGAAGGGTAGGGAGCAAGAGTTAGGAGGTGAAGGGTAGGGAGCAGGAGTTAGGAGGTGAAGGGTAGGGAGCAGGAGTTAGGAGGTGAAGGGTAGGGAGCAGGAGTTAGGAGGTGAAGGGTAGGGAGCAGGAGTTAGGAGGTGAAGGGTAGGGAGCAGGAGTTAGGAGGTGAAGGGTAGGGAGCAGGAGTTAGGAGGTGAAGGGTAGGGAGCAGGAGTTGATAATGATGATGATGGTGGTGGAGATGATGATGGTGGTGGAGATGATGATGATGGTGGTGGTGGTGGTGGTGGAGATGATGATGATGATGATGGTGGTTGTGGAGATGATGATGGTGATGGTGGTGGAGATGATGATGATGATGATGATGGTGGTTGTGGAGATGATGATGGTGATGGTGGTGGAGATGATGATGATGGTGGTTGTGGAGATGATGATGGTGATGGTGGTGGAGATGATGATGATGGTGATGATGGTGGTTGTGGAGATGATGATGGTGATGGTGGTGGAGATGATGATGATGGTGGTAATGGTGGTGGAGATGATGGTGGTGGAGATGATGATGATGATGGTGGTGGAGATGATGATGATGATGATGGTGGTGGAGATGATGATGATGATGGTGGTGGAGATGGTGATGGTGGTGGAGATGATGATGATGGTGGTGATGGTGGTGGAGATGATGATGATGATGATGGTGGTGGAGATGATGGTGGTGGAGATGATGATGATGGTGGAGATGATGATGATGGTGGTGGAGATGATGATGGTGGTGGAGATGATGATGATGGTGGTGGAGATGGTGATGATGGTGATGGTGGTGGAGATGATGATGATGGTGGTGGAGATGATGATGATGATGATGGTGGTGGAGATGATGATGATGGTGATGGTGGTGGAGATGATGATGATGGTGGTGGAGATGATGATGATGATGATGATGATGATGGTGGTGGAGATGATGATGATGATGGTGGTGGTGGTGGTGGAGATGATGATGATGGTGGTGGAGATGATGATGATGATGGTGGTGGAGATGATGATGATGGTGGTGGTGGTGGTGGAGATGATGATGATGGTGGTGGAGATGATGATGATGATGATGATGATGGTGGTGGAGATGATGATGATGGTGATGGTGGTGGAGATGATGATGATGGTGGTGGAGATGATGATGATGATGATGATGGTGGTGGAGATGATGATGATGGTGGTGGTGGTGGAGATGATGATGATGGTGGTGGAGATGATGATGATGATGGTGGTGGAGATGATGATGATGGTGATGGTGGTGGAGATGATGATGATGGTGGTGGAGATGATGATGATGATGATGATGATGATGGTGGTGGAGATGATGATGATGGTGGTGGTGGTGGTGGAGATGATGATGATGGTGGTGGAGATGATGATGATGATGATGGTGGTGGAGATGATGATGATGGTGGTGGAGATGATGGTGGTGGTGGAGATGATGATGGTGGTGGTGGAGATGATGATGATGATGATGATGATGATGGTGGTGGAGATGATGATGATGATGGTGGTGGTGGAGATGATGATGGTGGTGGAGATGATGATGATGATGGTGGTGGAGATGATGATGGTGGTGGTGGTGGAGATGATGATGGTGGTGGTGGAGATGATGATGATGGTGGTGGAGATGATGATGATGATGATGATGGTGGTGGAGATGATGATGGTGGTGGTGGAGATGATGATGATGATGGTGGTGGAGATGATGATGATGGTGGTGGAGATGATGATGGTGGTGGTGGAGATGATGGTGGTGGAGATGATGATGATGATGATGATGGTGGTGAGATGATGATGGTGGTGGAGATGGTGGTGATGATGATGATGATGATGATGATGATGATGATGATGATGGTTCTGTCTCCTTCAGGGTCGTGAAGGCCGGCACTGAGCTCACATGGAAGTACTGCTCCGACTCTCCGAGTAAACAGGAAGTGCCCTGTCTCTGTGGTAGCAACGGTTGCCGGGGCCAGTTCACCATGGAGGAGAAGCTGTGTGACGCGTGTGAGGTCGAAGGTCACGCTGACACTCCGTAACCACCTTACCGCTTCACACGCTTCAGCCGACAACACAAAAACACATTTTTCTACTGAAAACTTCTGTTTGTTTTTCATGTTTTTTCAAAATAAATCTACTGAAAATCACTGTCTGTAAAGACTTTTATTTTGAAATATGGGAGGACTCTTTTTTTTTAACTGCTAGTAAATCTTTTATTGTGAAACTTCTTTGTGGATGTTAAGTCTCTGGGATTTATTATTATTATTATAATAATAATTATGACGGCACCTGTTGTTATTGTCGTTTATAATCATTTGTATATGTCGTCATTGCGTGGGCAACAGAGGTGCTTCGGCCAAACCCACATTTTTCAAAATTCAAAATCACCGAAAATTGCAATCTGATTGGGGTGTCGGGCAAAAGTCTGAAAGAATAGCTCGCTAGCGCCCCCTTGAGCTGTGAAAGCTATCCATGGCTGACACCTATGACCAATGTACATGTCTCACATGTCCGGTTGTGTCTCTACAAAAAAGAAAATCAAGCATTACAGTTTTTCTCGATTGCTAAAACACACACCCTGTTCCTGTAGCACAAACACACACACCCTGTTCCTGTAGCACAAACACACACACCCTGTTCCTGTAGCACAAACACAAACACTGTTCCTGTAGCACAAACACACACACCCTGTTCCTGTAGCACAAACACACACACCCTGTTCCTGTAGCACAAACACAAACACTGTTCCTGTAGCACAAACACACACACACTGTTCCTGTAGCACAAACACACACACACACTGTTCCTGTAGCACAAACACACACACCCTGTTCCTGTAGCACAAACACACACACCCTGTTCCTGTAGCACAAACACACACCCTGTTCCTGTAGCACAAACACACACCCTGTTCCTGTAGCACAAACACACACACCCTGTTCCTGTAGCACAAACACACACTCTGTTCCTGTAGCACAAACACACACTCTGTTCCTGTAGCACAAACACACACTCTGTTCCTGTAGCACAAACACACACTCTGTTCCTGTAGCACAAACACACACCCTGTTCCTGTAGCACAAACACACACCCTGTTCCTGTAGCACAAACACAAACACTGTTCCTGTAGCACAAACACACACACCCTGTTCCTGTAGCACAAACACACACACCCTGTTCCTGTAGCACAAACACACACACCCTGTTCCTGTAGCACAAACACACACCCTGTTCCTGTAGCACAAACACAAACACTGTTCCTGTAGCACAAACACACACACCCTGTTCCTGTAGCACAAACACACACACTGTTCCTGTAGCACAAACACACACCCTGTTCCTGTAGCACAAACACAAACCATGTTCCTGTAGCACAAACACACACACCCTGTTCCTGTAGCACAAACAAACACAAACCCTGTTCCTGTAGCACAAACACACACACCCTGTTCCTGTAGCACAAACACACACCCTGTTCCTGTAGCACAAACACACACACCCTGTTCCTGTAGCACAAACAAACACAAACCCTGTTCCTGTAGCACAAACACACACACCCTGTTCCTGTAGCACAAACACACACCCTGTTCCTGTAGCACAAACACACACACCCTGTTCCTGTAGCACAAACACACACACCCTGTTCCTGTAGCACAAACACACACACCCTGTTCCTGTAGCACAAACACACACCCTGTTCCTGTAGCACAAACACAAACACTGTTCCTGTAGCACAAACACACACACCCTGTTCCTGTAGCACAAACACACACCCTGTTCCTGTAGCACAAACACAAACCCTGTTCCTGTAGCACAAACACACACACCCTGTTCCTGTAGCACAAACACAAACACTGTTCCTGTAGCACAAACACACACACCCTGTTCCTGTAGCACAAACACACACACACCCTGTTCCTGTAGCACAAACACACACCCTGTTCCTGTAGCACAAACACACACACCCTGTTCCTGTAGCACAAACACACAAACCCTGTTCCTGTAGCACAAACACACACCCTGTTCCTGTAGCACAAACACACACACCCTGTTCCTGTAGCACAAACACACAAACCCTGTTCCTGTAGCACAAACACACACTCTGTTCCTGTAGCACAAACACACACCCTGTTCCTGTAGCACAAACACACACACCCTGTTCCTGTAGCACAAACACACAAACCCTGTTCCTGTAGCACAAACACACACACCCTGTTCCTGTAGCACAAACACAAACACTGTTCCTGTAGCACAAACACACACACCCTGTTCCTGTAGCACAAACACACACACCCTGTTCCTGTAGCACAAACACACAAACACTGTTCCTGTAGCACAAACACACAAACACTGTTCCTGTAGCACAAACACACACACCCTGTTCCTGTAGCACAAACACACACCCTGTTCCTGTAGCACAAACACACACACCCTGTTCCTGTAGCACAAACACACACCCTGTTCCTGTAGCACAAACACACACACACCCTGTTCCTGTAGCACAAACACACACACCCTGTTCCTGTAGCACAAACACACACACCCTGTTCCTGTAGCACAAACACACACACCCTGTTCCTGTAGCACAAACACACACCCTGTTCCTGTAGCACAAACACACACCCTGTTCCTGTAGCACAAACACACACTCTGTTCCTGTAGCACAAACACACACCCTGTTCCTGTAGCACAAACACACACACCCTGTTCCTGTAGCACAAACACACACCCTGTTCCTGTAGCACAAACACACACACCCTGTTCCTGTAGCACAAACACACACACCCTGTTCCTGTAGCACAAACACACACACCCTGTTCCTGTAGCACAAACACACACCCTGTTCCTGTAGCACAAACACACACTCTGTTCCTGTAGCACAAACACACACCCTGTTCCTGTAGCACAAACACACACCCTGTTCCTGTAGCACAAACACACACACCCTGTTCCTGTAGCACAAACACACACACCCTGTTCCTGTAGCTCAAACACACACACCCTGTTCCTGTAGCACAAACACACACCCTGTTCCTGTAGCACAAACACACACTCTGTTCCTGTAGCACAAACACACACCCTGTTCCTGTAGCACAAACACACACCCTGTTCCTGTAGCACAAACACACACACCCTGTTCCTGTAGCACAAACACACACACCCTGTTCCTGTAGCACAAACACACACACCCTGTTCCTGTAGCTCAAACACACACACCCTGTTCCTGTAGCACAAACACACACCCTGTTCCTGTAGCACAAACACACACCCTGTTCCTGTAGCACAAACACACACCCTGTTCCTGTAGCACAAACACAAACACTGTTCCTGTAGCACAAACACACACACCCTGTTCCTGTAGCACAAACACACACACTGTTCCTGTAGCACAAACACACACCCTGTTCCTGTAGCACAAACACAAACCATGTTCCTGTAGCACAAACACACACACCCTGTTCCTGTAGCACAAACAAACACAAACCCTGTTCCTGTAGCACAAACACACACACCCTGTTCCTGTAGCACAAACACACACCCTGTTCCTGTAGCACAAACACACACACCCTGTTCCTGTAGCACAAACAAACACAAACCCTGTTCCTGTAGCACAAACACACACACCCTGTTCCTGTAGCACAAACACACACCCTGTTCCTGTAGCACAAACACACACACCCTGTTCCTGTAGCACAAACACACACACCCTGTTCCTGTAGCACAAACACACACACCCTGTTCCTGTAGCACAAACACACACCCTGTTCCTGTAGCACAAACACAAACACTGTTCCTGTAGCACAAACACACACACCCTGTTCCTGTAGCACAAACACACACCCTGTTCCTGTAGCACAAACACAAACCCTGTTCCTGTAGCACAAACACACACACCCTGTTCCTGTAGCACAAACACAAACACTGTTCCTGTAGCACAAACACACACACCCTGTTCCTGTAGCACAAACACACACACACCCTGTTCCTGTAGCACAAACACACACCCTGTTCCTGTAGCACAAACACACACACCCTGTTCCTGTAGCACAAACACACAAACCCTGTTCCTGTAGCACAAACACACACCCTGTTCCTGTAGCACAAACACACACACCCTGTTCCTGTAGCACAAACACACAAACCCTGTTCCTGTAGCACAAACACACACTCTGTTCCTGTAGCACAAACACACACCCTGTTCCTGTAGCACAAACACACACACCCTGTTCCTGTAGCACAAACACACAAACCCTGTTCCTGTAGCACAAACACACACACCCTGTTCCTGTAGCACAAACACAAACACTGTTCCTGTAGCACAAACACACACACCCTGTTCCTGTAGCACAAACACACACACCCTGTTCCTGTAGCACAAACACACAAACACTGTTCCTGTAGCACAAACACACAAACACTGTTCCTGTAGCACAAACACACACACCCTGTTCCTGTAGCACAAACACACACCCTGTTCCTGTAGCACAAACACACACACCCTGTTCCTGTAGCACAAACACACACCCTGTTCCTGTAGCACAAACACACACACACCCTGTTCCTGTAGCACAAACACACACACCCTGTTCCTGTAGCACAAACACACACACCCTGTTCCTGTAGCACAAACACACACACCCTGTTCCTGTAGCACAAACACACACCCTGTTCCTGTAGCACAAACACACACCCTGTTCCTGTAGCACAAACACACACTCTGTTCCTGTAGCACAAACACACACCCTGTTCCTGTAGCACAAACACACACACCCTGTTCCTGTAGCACAAACACACACCCTGTTCCTGTAGCACAAACACACACACCCTGTTCCTGTAGCACAAACACACACACCCTGTTCCTGTAGCACAAACACACACACCCTGTTCCTGTAGCACAAACACACACCCTGTTCCTGTAGCACAAACACACACTCTGTTCCTGTAGCACAAACACACACCCTGTTCCTGTAGCACAAACACACACCCTGTTCCTGTAGCACAAACACACACACCCTGTTCCTGTAGCACAAACACACACACCCTGTTCCTGTAGCTCAAACACACACACCCTGTTCCTGTAGCACAAACACACACCCTGTTCCTGTAGCACAAACACACACTCTGTTCCTGTAGCACAAACACACACCCTGTTCCTGTAGCACAAACACACACCCTGTTCCTGTAGCACAAACACACACACCCTGTTCCTGTAGCACAAACACACACACCCTGTTCCTGTAGCACAAACACACACACCCTGTTCCTGTAGCTCAAACACACACACCCTGTTCCTGTAGCACAAACACACACCCTGTTCCTGTAGCACAAACACACACTGTTAAACTAACCCGACAGAGCAGGCCTAGGAACCAAATCCACTGATATAAACAGACTGTGGAATAACATTGAAAGCTTTT
>JBAMJR010000279.1:397500-430000 GCA_038501785.1 Myoxocephalus aenaeus | reverse complement strand
CGTTGGGTTCCTACACGTTGGGTCCTACACGTTGGGTTCCTACACGTTGGGTTCCTACACGTTGGGTCCTACACGTTGGGTTCCTACACGTTGGGTCCTACACGTTGGGTTCCTACACGTTGGGTTCCTACACGTTGGGGCCTACACGTTGGGTTCCTACACGTTGGGTTCCTACACGTTGGGGCCTACACGTTGGGTTCCTACGCGTTGGGTTCCTACACGTTGGGTTCTACACGTTGGGTTCCTACACGTTGGGTTCCTACACGTTGGGTTCTACACGTTGGGTTCCTACACGTTGGGTTCCTACACGTTGGGTTCCTACACGTTGGGTTCTACACGTTGGGTTCCTACACGTTGGGTTCCTACACGTTGGGTTCCTACACGTTGGGTTCTACATGTTGGGTTCCTACACGTAGGTTCCTACACCTAGGTTCCTACACGTTGGGTTCCTACACGTTGGTTCCTACACGTTGGGTTCCTACACGTTGGGTTCCTACACGTTGGGTTCCTACACGTTGGGTCCTACACGTTGGGTCCTACACGTTGGGTTCCTACACGTTGAGTCCTACACGTTGGGTTCTACACGTTGGGTTCTACGCGTTGGGTTCCTACACGTTGGGTTCCTACACGTTGAGTCCTACACGTTGGGTTCCTACACGTTGGGTCCTACACGTTGAGTCCTACACGTTGAGTCCTACACGTTGGGTTCTACACGTTGGGTTCTACACGTTGGGTCCTACACGTTGAGTCCTACACGTTGGCGTCCTACACGTTGGGTTCTACACGTTGGGTTCCTACACGTTGGGTTCCTACACGTTGGGTTCCTACACGTTGGGTCCTACACGTTGGGTCCTACACGTTGGGTTCCTACACGTTGGGTTCCTACACGTTGAGTCCTACACGTTGGGTTCTACACGTTGGGTTCCTACACGTTGGCTTCCTACACGTTGGGTTCCTACACGTTGGGTTCTACACGTTGGGTTCATACACGTTGGGTTCATACACGTTGGGTTCCTACACGTAGGGTCCTACACGTTGGGTTCCTACACGTTGGGTTCCTACACGTTGGGTCCTACGCGTTGGGTCCTACGCGTTGGGTTCCTACGCGTTGGGTTCCTACACGTTGGGTCCTACACGTTGGGTCCCTACACGTTGGGTTCCTACACGTTGGGTCCTACACGTTGGGTTCCTACACGTTGGGTTCCTACACGTTGGGTCCTACACGTTGGGTTCCTACACGTTGGGTCCTACACGTTGGGTTCCTACACGTTGGGTTCCTACACGTTGGGGCCTACACGTTGGGTTCCTACACGTTGGGGCCTACACGTTGGGTTCCTACGCGTTGGGTTCCTACACGTTGGGTTCTACACGTTGGGTTCCTACACGTTGGGTTCCTACACGTTGGGTCCTACGCGTTGGGTTCCTACGCGTTGGGTTCCTACGCGTTGGGTTCCTACACGTTGGGTTCCTACACGTTGGGTTCCTACACGTTGGGTTCTACACGTTGGGTTCCTACACGTTGGGTTCTACATGTTGGGTTCCTACACGTAGGTTCCTACACGTAGGTTCCTACACCTAGGTTCCTACACGTTGGGTTCCTACATGTTGGGTTCCTACACGTTGGGTCCTACACGTTGGGTTCCTACACGTTGGGTTCCTACACGTTGGGTCCTACACGTTGGGTTCCTACACGTTGGGTTCCTACACGTTGGGTCCTACACGTTGGGTTCCTACACGTTGGGTCCTACACGTTGGGTTCCTACACGTTGGGTTCCTACACGTTGGGTCCTACACGTTGGGTTCCTACACGTTGGGTTCCTACACGTTGGGTCCTACACGTTGGGTTCCTACACGTTGGGTTCCTACACGTTGGGTCCTACACGTTGGGTTCCTACACGTTGGGTTCCTACACGTTGGGTCCTACACGTTGGGTTCCTACACGTTGGGTCCTACACGTTGGGTTCCTACACGTTGGGTTCCTACACGTTGGGGCCTACACGTTGGGTTCCTACACGTTGGGTTCCTACACGTTGGGGCCTACACGTTGGGTTCCTACGCGTTGGGTTCCTACACGTTGGGTTCTACACGTTGGGTTCCTACACGTTGGGTTCCTACACGTTGGGTTCTACACGTTGGGTTCCTACACGTTGGGTTCCTACACGTTGGGTTCCTACACGTTGGGTTCTACACGTTGGGTTCCTACACGTTGGGTTCCTACACGTTGGGTTCCTACACGTTGGGTTCTACATGTTGGGTTCCTACACGTAGGTTCCTACACCTAGGTTCCTACACGTTGGGTTCCTACACGTTGGTTCCTACACGTTGGGTTCCTACACGTTGGGTTCCTACACGTTGGGTTCCTACACGTTGGGTTCCTACACGTTGGGTTCCTACACGTTGAGTCCTACACGTTGAGTCCTACACGTTGGGTTCTACGCGTTGGGTTCTACGCGTTGGGTTCCTACACGTTGAGTCCTACACGTTGGGTTCCTACACGTTGGGTCCTACACGTTGAGTCCTACACGTTGAGTCCTACACGTTGGGTTCTACACGTTGGGTTCTACACGTTGGGTCCTACACGTTGAGTCCTACACGTTGGCGTCCTACACGTTGGGTTCTACACGTTGGGTTCCTACACGTTGGGTTCCTACACGTTGGGTTCCTACACGTTGGGTCCTACACGTTGGGTCCTACACGTTGGGTTCCTACACGTTGGGTTCCTACACGTTGAGTCCTACACGTTGGGTTCTACACGTTGGGTTCCTACACGTTGGGTTCCTACACGTTGGGTTCCTACACGTTGGGTTCATACACGTTGGGTTCATACACGTTGGGTTCCTACACGTAGGGTCCTACACGTTGGGTTCCTACACGTTGGGTTCCTACACGTTGGGTCCTACGCGTTGGGTCCTACGCGTTGGGTTCCTACGCGTTGGGTTCCTACACGTTGGGTCCTACACGTTGGGTCCCTACACGTTGGGTTCCTACACGTTGGGTCCTACACGTTGGGTTCCTACACGTTGGGTTCCTACACGTTGGGTCCTACACGTTGGGTTCCTACACGTTGGGTCCTACACGTTGGGTTCCTACACGTTGGGTTCCTACACGTTGGGGCCTACACGTTGGGTTCCTACACGTTGGGGCCTACACGTTGGGTTCCTACGCGTTGGGTTCCTACACGTTGGGTTCTACACGTTGGGTTCCTACACGTTGGGTTCCTACACGTTGGGTCCTACGCGTTGGGTTCCTACGCGTTGGGTTCCTACGCGTTGGGTTCCTACACGTTGGGTTCCTACACGTTGGGTTCCTACACGTTGGGTTCTACACGTTGGGTTCCTACACGTTGGGTTCTACATGTTGGGTTCCTACACGTAGGTTCCTACACCTAGGTTCCTACACGTTGGGTTCCTACATGTTGGGTTCCTACACGTTGGGTCCTACACGTTGGGTTCCTACACGTTGGGTTCCTACACGTTGGGTTCCTACACGTTGGGTCCTACACGTTGGGTTCCTACACGTTGGGTTCCTACACGTTGGGTTCCTACACGTTGAGTCCTACACGTTGAGTCCTACACGTTGGGTTCTACACGTTGGGTTCTACACGTTGGGTTCCTACACGTTGGGTTCCTACACGTTGAGTCCTACACGTTGGGTTCCTACACGTTGGGTCCTACACGTTGAGTCCTACACGTTGGGTTCTACACGTTGGGTTCTACACGTTGGGTTCTACACGTTGGGTCCTACACGTTGAGTCCTACACGTTGAGTCCTACACGTTGGCGTCCTACACGTTGGGTTCTACACGTTGGGTTCCTACACGTTGGGTTCCTACACGTTGGGTCCTACACGTTGGGTCCTACACGTTGGGTTCCTACACGTTGGGTCCTACACGTTGAGTCCTACACGTTGGGTTCTACACGTTGGGTTCCTACACGTTGGGTTCCTACACGTTGGGTTCCTACACGTTGGGTTCTACACGTTGGGTTCCTACACGTTGGGTTCCTACACGTAGGGTCCTACACGTTGGGTCCTACACGTTGGGTTCCTACACGTTGGGTTCCTACACGTTGGGTTCCTACACGTTGGGTTCCTACACGTTGGGTTCCTACACGTTGGGTTCCTACACGTTGGGTCCTACACGTTGGGTTCCTACACGTTGGGTTCCTACACGTTGGGTCCTACACGTTGGGTTCCTACACGTTGGGTTCCTACACGTTGGGGCCTACACGTTGGGTTCCTACACGTTGGGTTCCTACACGTTGGGTCCTACACGTTGGGTTCCTACGCGTTGGGTTCCTACGCGTTGGGTTCCTACACGTTGTGTTCTACACGTTGGGTTCCTACACGTTGGGTTCCTACACGTTGGGTCCTACGCGTTGGGTTCCTACGCGTTGGGTTCCTACATGTTGGGTTCCTACACGTTGGGTTCCTACACGTTGGGTTCCTACACGTTGGGTTCCTACACGTTGGGTTCCTACACGTTGGGGCCTACACGTTGGGTTCCTACGCGTTGGGTTCCTACACGTTGGGTTCCTACACGTTGGGTCCTACACGTTGGGTTCTACACGTAGGTTCCTACACGTTGGGTTCCTACACGTTGGGTTCCTACACGTTGGGTTCCTACACGTTGAGTCCTACACGTTGGGTCCCTACACGTTGGGTTCTACACGTAGGTTCCTACACGTTGGGTTCCTACACGTAGGTTCCTACACGTTGGGTTCCTACACGTTCTACTACTACTCTTAACACTGAGACTAGCCAATAGGAGCGAGGCTGCCCGTCTAACTTCCTGCTTCCTGCTGGTCTCAGGTCTGGGTGCTGGACTACTTCGGCGGGGTGAAGCTGGTCTCTCCAGAGGAATACTTCCAGGCCTCGCTGCTCACCAAGCACCACTGACTGCTTTAATATATATAAATGTATGTTTAATTATACTCTACAGGTATTGAGTCTTCCTTTATTGACTACATCTCCCATGAGCCTTAGTGCTCAGCTGGCTGCTGAAGCATCATCTTTGTGTGTGTGTGTGTGTGTGTGTGTGTGTGTGTGTGTGTGTGTGTGTGTGTGTGTGTGTGTGTGTGTTTTATCAGTGGCGGGGCTTATCAGTAGAGGGGGCGGGGCTTCCGCAGTGTTCTGCTTCTTGCTGATAATAAATAGTTTTTATCTTAGACTGCTGTGAAAATATATATATTTTTTGACTGAATGTTGATTTTGTATAAATAAAGTTCGTGTTAAAAACAAAATGTCTCCACCTCTTGTGTTTTTTATTGTTGATATATATATATATAAAAATGTGTGTGTGTGAAAAAGTATAAAAAGGTACGTTTTCATATTTTCCAGCTTTCACATGAAACAGTTTATTTTTCCGTGTGTGTGTGTGTGTGTGTGTGTGTGTGTGTGTGTCACCTGTCACAGCAGCTTCTCACCACTTCCTGTTCTACTTGACGGAGAGACACCAGTCGTCAGTTATCTCTGGTGTCAGAAAGCAGAAGAAGCAGAGGAGAAGAAGCAGAGGAAGAGAAGAAGTAGAGGAGGAGGAGAAGAAGAAGAAGAAGCAGAAGAAGAAGCCGGTTGGTGATGGAGCTCCAGACCCGGGTCTCTGGGCTGCTGGTCCTGGTCTCAGTGTTTCCTCCAGCAGGTAAGAAACCCCGGAAACTTCACAACGATGTGTTCACTTCCCTCTGAGAGATCGGTGTCAAAGAGTTTCTTTCCCCTCAACTGGTCTGAAAATATACAAATATACATAATATATATATACACACATATATCATATATATGTAGTACTATAGATATATGAACCAGGTACATCGATGTACCAACATCCAATATTACAAACCACAGAAGAAGAGCAGCGTCTCTCTGGCGGCCATGCCCTCATTTTAGCTTCTCCGGCTAACGGAAGAAACATTAGCATCAACTAATATAATAAATATAGATATTCATCACCACAGGAACTGAACGTCACCTGTTAACTGTTTGTGTGTGTACAACTGTACACAAACACAAATATATATGAATCAGATCATTTCCAGAATCTTTTCTTGGTATTTTCATGGTTTAATGGTTTTTAGTTTCATGATGCTGACTGACTATCATGCTGATGCAGTTAAGAGCATTAAATACCAGTTTAGACCCAGTAAAGATTAAACACATTCATATTAATAATAATAGTAGCGAACATAAATAATATTTATATATATATATATATATATATATATATATATACAGTATATATTGTTAGTTTCTTTTGTACAAATAAGATTCATGTTTTTAGATGTTTTATTATTTTATTAAATGGATTATGAATGTTCATGAATAACAGGGTTATTAAAAGGTTATGAACATATAACAACAACGTTAAAGGGTTTTGAACTTATAATAACAACAACGTTAAAGGGTTATAAACATATAATAACAACGTTAAAGGGTTATGAACATATGATAACAACGTTACAGGGTTATGAACATATAACAATAACGTTAAAGGGTTATGAACATATAACAACAACATTAAAGGGTTATGAACATATAACAACAACGTTAAAGGGTTATGAACATATAACAATAAGGTTAAAGGGTTATGAACATATAACAATAAGGTTAAAGGGTTATGAACATATAACAACAATGTTACAGGGTTATGAACTTATAATAACAACAACGTTAAAGGGTTATGAACATATAATAACAACGTTAAAGGGTTATGAACATATAACAACGTTAAGGGGTTATGGACATATAACAACAACGTTTAAGGATTATGAACATATAATAACAACAACGTTTAAGGATTATGAACATATAACAACAACGTTAAAGGGTCATGAACATATAATAACAACGTTACAGGGTTATGAACATATAACAACAATGTTAAAGGGTCATGAACATATGATAACAACGTTACAGGGTTATGAAGATATGATAACAACGTTACAGGGTTATGAACATATAACAATAACGTTAAAGGGTTATGAATATATAACAATAAGGTTAAAGGGTTATTGACATATAACAACGTTAAAGGGTTATGAACATATAACAACAATGTTAAAGGGTTATGAATACATAACAATAAGGTTAAAGGGTTATGAATATATAACAATAAGGTTAAAGGGTTATGAACATATAACAACAATGTTAAAGGGTCATGAACATATAACAACAACGTTAAAGGGTTATGGACATATAACAACAACGTTAAAGGGTCATGAACATATGATAACAACGTTACAGGGTTATGAACATATAACAACAACGTTAAAGGGTTATGAACACATAACAACAACGTTAAAGGGTTATGGACATATAACAACAACGTTAAAGGGTTATGAACATATAACAATAAGGTTAAAGGGTTATGAACATATAACAACAATGTTAAAGGGTCATGAACATATCATAACAACGTTAAAGGGTTATGAACATATAACAACAACGTTAAAGGGTTATGAACATATAATAACAACGTTAAAGGGTTATGAACATATAACAACGTTAAGGGGTTATGGACATATAACAACAACGTTAAAGGGTTATGAACATATAACAATAAGGTTAAAGGGTTATGAACATATAACAACAATGTTAAAGGGTCATGAACATATCATAACAACGTTAAAGGGTTATGAACATATAACAACAACGTTAAAGGGTTATGAACACATAACAACAACGTTAAAGGGTTATGGACATATAACAACAACGTTAAAGGGTTATGAACACATAACAACAACGTTAAAGGGTTATGAACACATAACAACAACGTTAAAGGGTTATGGACATATAACAACAACGTTAAAGGGTTATGAACATATAACAATAAGGTTAAAGGGTTATGAACATATAACAACATCATTAAAGGGTTATGAACATATAACAACAACGTTAAAGGGTTATGAACATATAACAATAAGGTTAAAGGGTCATGAACATATAATAACATCATTAAAGGGTTATGAACATATAACAACAACGTTAAAGGGTCATGAACATATAACAACAACGTTAAAGGGTCATGAACATATAATAACAACATTAAAGGGTTATGAACATATAACAACAACGTTAAAGGACTCTTTGGTGCATCATTAGAACCTTTTCAACGTTTCTCATCAGAGTATTAATACTTGCAGCTGCGCTCTGCCTTCACTGACCACACCGCTCAGGAAGCGAGTCTGTGGTTGGTGTTAAGATGAGACTCGAGATAGAGGCGCTAAAGGTCATGTGACCAGAGCTGCAGGCGGCCGGGAACTCGATAATCTCTCTGAACCCCATTTTAAATGAGTCAGAGGTGAAGAGATGAAGCGTACATGTTAACACAGAGGTGAACAAATGAAGCGTACATGTTAACACAGAGGTGAACAAATGAAGCGTACATGTTAACACAGAGGTGAACAAATGAAGCGTACATGCAGACACAGAGGTGAACAAATGAAGCGTACCCCGTCACATGTTTAATCTTCATTAGACCCCGGATCAGTTTCCTGTGTGAACATTTTGATATCGTTTCATCTTTTGAAGAGAAGCTCATGTCCGGTTCATTCTGCAGCATTAACGTTATATATATATATATATATATATATATATATATATATATATATATATATATATATATATATGTATATATGGATGTGTTGTAGTTCCTACACCGTTCACCTGATCTGGATGTAAAAACCCTCAAATTAAAGCTGAACGTCTGCACTTAAAGCACATCTTGATTTTTGAGCCAAAATAATGAAAAATCTGTCAATGTCCAAATATTTATGGACCTGACTGTATATATGAAGCTTATGCACAATACTTTAGTAAATGTACTTACTGCAGTACTGCTGATACTGGTCTTGTATTGAAGTAAAATACTTGTAATACTACTCATACTTTTACTACTAATTACTACTATCTCTACTAGTCATCCTTTTAGGCCTTGTACTACTAGTATACTAGTAGTACAACAGATTATCTAAATAACGTACTCTGATGTACTCTGATGTAGTATTATTAGGAGTTTTACTGCACAGTGTACCTCAGTGCCATCAGTACACACACACACACACACACACACACACACACACACACACACACACACACACACACACACACACACACACACACATTGGATTGGATGTCTCTCACTGCAATGCATCTTGGGAGTTTCTTGATGTGTCGCTCCTCATAATAAGGTTTGAAACTGCCCTTCACAATAAAAGCCTCCCTCCACAGAGGCCGTGACGATGTACAGCCCAGCGCTGTGCTTCATCCTGGACGGCTTCCTGGGCCTCTACGGCCTCATCATCACCGCCATGTTCATCAAGGAGAAGGTCTGCCCGCGCTCTTATTGTGAAGGCCTCATTCAGAACCATTCATTCAGAACCATTTCATCTATAACCATTTCATTCAGAACCATTTCATCTATAACCATTTCATTCAGAACCATTTCATTCATTCAGAACCATTTCATTCATAACCATTGCATGCATTCATCACCATTTCATTTATAACCATTTCATTCATTCAGAACCATTTCATTTATAACCATTTCATTCAGAACCATTTCATTCAGAACCATTTCATTCAGAACCATTTCATCTATAACCATTTCATTCATCACCATTTCATTCATAACCATTGCATGCATTCATCACCATTTCATTCAGAACCATTTCATTCATAACCATTTCATTCATAACCATTTCATTCATAACCATTTCATTCATAACCATTTCATTTATTCATAACCATTTCATTCATAACCATTTCATTCATAACCATATCATTTATTCATAACCATTTCATTCATAACCATTTCATTTATTCATAACCATTTAATTCATCACCATTTCATCTATTCAAATGTTTCAGTTCTTCAGAACCAAGGTGAAGGGATCAGAGGAGCTCATCTACAGTGTGAGTGTTGTTGTTGTTGTTGTCATTGTTATCATTATTATCATTCATTAATATGTATTATTATTCTCATCACTGTTGTTATTGTTATCATTCATTAATATGTATTATTATTCTCATCACTGTTGTTATTGTTATCATTCATTAATATGTATTATTATTCTCATCACTGTTGTTATTGTTATCATTCATTAATATGTATTATTATTCTCATCACTGTTGTTGTTGTTATCATTCATTAATATGTATTATTATTCTCATCACTGTTGTTGTTGTTATCATTCATTAATATGTATTATTATTCTCATCACTGTTGTTGTTGTTATCATTCATTAATATGTATTATTATTCTCATCACTGTTGTTGTTGTTATCATTCATTAATATGTATTATTATTCTCATCACTGTTGTTGTTGTTGTTATCATTCATTAATATGTATTATTATTCTCATCACTGTTGTTGTTGGTGTCTCTTCAGGATCTGGAGGGTCAGAGCTCTGGAGCGTACAATCAGCTGACGAGACCCAGGGTGAGTCCTGCTGTGGTTCTCCTGAGAACCTTTGATATAGAATAGAATCCTACCTTTAAATATGGCTTCAGAACCAACAGGGGTTCTCCAACAGAACCCGAACAGAACCCTGTGTGGGCCATGATAGACGGAAAGAACCCTAACTAGATGTTCTTAGAGAACCCACCTTTAAATACCGCTCAGAACCAACAGGGGTTCTCCAACAGAACCCGAACAGAACCCTGTGTGGGCCATGATAGATGGAAAGAACCCTAACTAGATGTTCTTAGAGAACCTACCTTTAAATATGGCTTCAGAACCAACAGGGGTTCTCCAACAGAACCCGAACAGAACCCTGTGTGGGCCATGATAGATGGAAAGAACCCTAACTAGATGTTCTTAGAGAACCTACCTTTTAAATACCGCTCAGGACCAACAGGGGGTTCTCCAACAGAATCCTAACAGAACCCTGTGTGGGCCATGATAGATGGAAAGAACCCTAACTAGATGTTCTTAGAGAACCTACCTTTTAAATACCGCTCAGGACCAACAGGGGGTTCTCCAACAGAATCCTAACAGAACCCTGTGTGGGCCATGATAGATGGAAAGAACCCTAACTAGATGTTCTTAGAGAACCTACCTTTAAATATGGCTTCAGAACCAACAGGGGTTCTCCAACAGAACCCGAACAGAACCCTGTGTGGGCCATGATAGATGGAAATAACCCTAACTAGATGTTCTTAGAGAACCCACCTTTAAATACTGCTCAGAACCAACAGGGGTTCTCCAACAGAATCCTAACAGAACCCTGTGTGGGCCATGATAGATGGAAAGAACCCTAACTATATGTTCTTAGAGAACCTACCTTTTAAATACCGCTCAGGACCAACAGGGGGTTCTCCAACAGAATCCTAACAGAACCCTGTGTGGGCCATGATAGACGGAAAGAACCCTAACTAGATGTTCTTAGAGAACCTACCTTTAAATATGGCTTCAGAACCAACAGGGGTTCTCCAACAGAACCCGAACAGAACCCTGTGTGGGCCATGATAGATGGAAATAACCCTAACTAGATGTTCTTAGAGAACCCACCTTTAAATACCGCTCAGGACCAACAGGGGGTTCTCCAACAGAATCCTAACAGAACCCTGTGTGGGCCATGATAGATGGAAAGAACCCTAACTAGATGTTCTTAGAGAACCTACCTTTTAAATACCGCTCAGGACCAACAGGGGGTTCTCCAACAGAATCCTAACAGAACCCTGTGTGGGCCATGATAGATAGAAAGAACCCTAACTAGATGTTCTTAGAGAACCTACCTTTAAATATGGCTTCAGAACCAACAGGGGTTCTCCAACAGAACCCGAACAGAACCCTGTGTGGGCCATGATAGATGGAAATAACCCTAACTAGATGTTCTTAGAGAACCCACCTTTAAATACCGCTCAGAACCAACAGGGGGTTCTCCAACAGAATCCTAACAGAACCCTGTGTGGGCCATGATAGATGGAAAGAACCCTAACTATATGTTCTTAGAGAACCTACCTTTTAAATACCGCTCAGGACCAACAGGGGGTTCTCCAACAGAATCCTAACAGAACCCTGTGTGGGCCATGATAGACGGAAAGAACCCTAACTAGATGTTCTTAGAGAACCTACCTTTAAATATGGCTTCAGAACCAACAGGGGTTCTCCAACAGAACCCGAACAGAACCCTGTGTGGGCCATGATAGATGGAAAGAACCCTAACTAGATGTTCTTAGAGAACCTACCTTTTAAATACCGCTCAGGACCAACAGGGGGTTCTCCAACAGAATCCTAACAGAACCCTGTGTGGGCCATGATAGACGGAAAGAACCCTAACTAGATGTTCTTAGAGAACCCTGAAATACTGTGTTCATGAGATGATTTCATAACTGAATCTGTTAGTCAGTCTGAAGGAACCCAAAACGTTTAGGAAGGAACCCGAAAACAGAAAGCAGACGCTCTTAATTGTTTAGAACCCTGAAGAACCATAAAGAACCCGATTGATTGATTCTGATGGGTTCTGTCTCGTAGAAGCACACGACGATGGACGACAACGCCACCTACACCGTGAGGAACCATTACTTATTATTAATAATGATAATAATGATGGTTGTGTCATACAACGTGTGACCTCAACACAATGACAATTATAGTAATAATCATTATTATTATTATAATAATCATTATTATTATTATTGTTATAATAATATTAATAATGATTATTATTGTTGTTATAATAATAATAATAATAATAACGCGTCCTCGTCCTCAGGGTCTGACCGCCCGTCCAGAAGGAGAATACAAAGAGCTTCCTGTGAAAAGAGAAGTGAGTTTTTCACTTATTGATCTGGAGATTAATTTCAATTAATTAATTATTAATAACATTATTAATGTTTGTGTTTTAGCGTCAGAGAAAGAATGAGCAGGTTTACCAGGTGAGTGAAGCGTCAGTTATTAATATTACTTTAGTTACTAATGTAACTCCTGTTATTAATACTTTAGTTATTAATATAACTTCTGTTATTAATACTTTAGTTACTAATGTAACTCCTGTTGTTAATACTTTAGTTATTAATATAACTTCTGTTATTAATACTTTAGTTACTAATGTAACTCATGTTATTAATACTTTAGTTATTAATATAACTTCTGTTATTAATACTTTAGTTACTAATGTAACTCATGTTATTAATACTTTAGTTATTAATATAACTTATGTTGTTAATAATACTTTAGTTATTAATATAACTCCTGTTGTTAATACTTTAGTTATTAATATAACTTCTGTTATTAATACTTTAGTTACTAATGTAACTCCTGTTATTAATACTTTAGTTATTAATATAACTTCTGTTATTAATACTTTAGTTACTAATGTAACTCCTGTTATTAATACTTTAGTTATTAATATAACTTCTGTTAATAATACTTTAGTTACTAATGTAACTCCTGTTATTAATACTTTAGTTATTAATATAACTTCTGTTATTAATACTTTAGTTACTAATGTAACTCCTGTTAATACTACTTTAGTTATTAATATAACTTCTGTTATTAATACTTTAGTTACTAATGTAACTCCTGTTAATACTTTAGTTATTAATATAACTTCTGTTATTAATACTTTAGTTACTAATGTAACTCCTGTTAATACTACTTTAGTTATTAATATAACTTCTGTTATTAATACTTTAGTTACTAATGTAACTCCTGTTATTAATACTTTAGTTATTAATATAACTTCTGTTATTAATACTTTAGTTACTAATGTAACTCCTGTTAATACTACTTTAGTTATTAATATAACTTCTGTTAATAATACTTTAGTTACTAATGTAACTCCTGTTATTAATACTTTAGTTATTAATATAACTTCTGTTATTAATACTTTAGTTACTAATGTAACTCCTGTTAATACTACTTTAGTTATTAATATAACTTCTGTTATTAATACTTTAGTTACTAATGTAACTCCTGTTGTTAATACTTTAGTTATTAATATAACTCCTGTTATTAATACTTTAGTTACTAATGTAACTCCTGTTGTTAATAATACTTTAGTTATTAATTAAATAACATGGAGTCTGGTGCAGAACGTCAGTTTGATTGATTGATTGATTGATGGGCCGTGTATTGATTGATTGATTGATTGATTGGCTGTGTATTGATTGATTGGCCGTGTATTGATTGATTAATTGGCCATGTATTGATTGGCCATGTATTGATTGATTGATGGGCTGTGTATTGATGGATTGATGGGCCGTGTATTGATTGATTGATGGGCCATGTATTGATTGATTGATTGGCCATGTATTGATTGATTGATTGGCCATGTATTGATTGATTGATGGGCCGTTTATTGATTGATTGATGGGCCATGTATTGATTGATTGATTGGCCGTGTATTGATTGATTGATGGGCCATGTATTGATTGATTGATTGGCCGTGTATTGATTGATTGATGGGCCGTGTATTGATTGATTGATTGGCTGTGTATTGATTGATTGATGTGTTCACGTCTCCAGGGTCTGAGCGCCGCCACCAGAGACACCTACGACTCCCTGCAGATGCAGCCTCTTCCTGCTCGCTAACGCGCATCACTTCCTGTCCGCCTCTCAAACACAGTCCACGTTTCATTGATTATCTTTCAGATTCATTATTTCATGTTCATCTGGAAATGCTAAAAAACTCTTAACCTCTGCAGTAAAACATTACAACTTTTGACAAATCATCATTATTATCCATAAAATCCCTGAAATGTTCAAAATTATTCTCCTTTTTTTATTCATCGGGATGTCATCGAGGTATTTTAACCTGATAATTAAATAGAAACATAAAGTTATGAGAAAAGCCAAATATTTCTTCTTCCAGGTTCTTTTCACAATACAATTATTTTATTGCAGCTTATAATTGTTTCTCCATAAAAGTCTTCAGCTGTCAGTTAAAAGAAAAGGGCAGAGCCCGCGATGTGATTGGCCAAAAATAAAAAATAAATTAAATGAGCTGCAATAAAAATATTTACAAAACTATTTTTTATTTACTAGATTATTTCACAGTTTTATGGTTAATTAGTTTATTTAGTTTAGACGCTTTGGGCCTCTGTACTTTAGACAATTACAGAATATTTGTATTGTAAAAATAAAACAAATGTAGTGCAGCTTTAAGTTTTTCTCCTTTAAACGTAATTTTACTTTTTTATATTTTGTATTTCTTAGTGTTGATGCTTTTATCTTGAAATACTTTAGCCAGTTATCTTGGTATTTTCTGAGTGATCTGAACTTTGATATAATCGATCGTTTGTATTATTGTTTTGATATATTCCTGAGAATTTGTGCTGTTTTTATACGAATATCTTGCTTTCCTGTTTTGCTCTGTGAGTTCATCTTTGAGATTAAAGTGTATCATAAAAACTGTCCTAATAAATCTTTATTAAAGACGACAAATATGACATTTGCTTGATTAATATATATATATATATGAACTTATATATTTGTATATATGTATGTATGTATGCATGTATATATGTGGATACATGTTTTATAGGTTAAGTTTTCTTCTTTTATAACAAATGAATGGATTTAAATAACAGTTCGTTTTATTTTGAAAATAACAGCGGATGTCAGAGGTTAGCTTCATAGTGGCTCGTCCAAACAGCTGTTAGCTTAGTAGCTGTGAACCAGGACCAGAACCAGAGTCAGAGCCAGGACCAGAACCAGAGTCACAGTCAGGACCAGAACCATGGCGGCGGAACCGACACGTGATCTATGAAGATAAAGTGAAACAAAGAGTTTAAAGGAATAAAAGCAGAGTATTCCTTCAGACCGTGCTAGCGGCTAGTTAGCCTGCTAGCTAACAACAACAACAACAGAATGGAACCGAACGCTCCGAAGAGACGCGACAACAAGAAGTCTCTGCGCGTGAAGGTGATCAGCCTCGGGAACGCGGAGGTCGGGAAGGTACTATGTGTACTTATATACACAAATATACATATACATACATACATACACATGAACGCGGAGGTCGGGAAGGTACTATGTGTACTTATATACACAAATATACATATACATACATACATACACATGAACGCGGAGGTCGGGAAGGTACTATGTGTACTTATATACACAAATATACATATACATACATACATACACATGAACGCGGAGGTCGGGAAGGTACTATGTGTACTTATATACACAAATATAAATATCAATACATACACACATATATATATATATATATATATATATATATATATATATATATATATATATATACGTATATATACGTATATATATATACACATGAATGCGGAAGTCGGCAAGGTACTACTATGTACTTATATACACAAATCTACATATATACACTCACCTAAAGGATTATTAGGAACACCTGTTAAATTTCTCATGAATGCAATTATCTAATCAACCAATCACATGGCAGTTGCTTCAATGCATTTAGGGGTGTGGTCCTGGTCAAGACAATCTCCTGAACTCCAAACTGAATGTCAGAATGGGAAAGAAAGGTGATTTAAGCAATTTTGAGCGTGGCATGGTTGTTGGTGCCAGACGGGCCGGTCTGAGTATTTCACAATCTGCTCAGTTACTGGGATTTTCACGCACAACCATTTCTAGGGTTTACAAAGAATGCTGTGAAAAGGGAAAAACATCCAGTATGCGGCAGTCCTGTGGGCGAAAATGCCTCGTTGATGCTAGAGGTCAGAGGAGAACGGGCCGACTGATTCAAGCTGATAGAAGAGCAACTTTGACTGAAATAACCACTCGTTACAACCGAGGTATGCAGCAAAGCATTTGTGAAGCCACAACACGCACAACCTTGAGGCGGATGGGCTACAACAGCAGAAGACCCCACCGGGTACCACTCATCTCCACTACAAATAGGAACAAGAGGCTACAATTTGCAAGAGCTCACCAAAATTGGACAGTTGAAGACTGGAAAAATGTTGCCTGGTCTGATGAGTCTGGATTTCTGTTGAGACATTCAGATGGTAGAGTCAGAATTTGGCGTAAACAGAATGAGAACATGGATCCATCATGCCTTGTTACCACTGTGCAGGCTGGTGGTGGTGGTGGTGTAATGGTGTGGGGGATGTTTTCTTGGCACACTTTAGGCCCCTTAGTGCCAATTGGGCATGGTTTAAATGCCACGGCCTACCTGAGCATTGTTTCTGACCATGTCCATCCCTTTATGGCCACCATGTACCCATCCTCTGATGGCTACTTCCAGCAGGATAATGCACCATGTCACAAAGCTCCAATCATTTCAAATTGGTTTCTTGAACATGACAATGAGTTCACTGTACTAAAATGGCCCCCACAGTCACCAGATCTCAACCCAATAGAGCATCTTTGGGATGTGGTGGAACGGGAGCTTCGTGCCCTGGATGTGCATCCCACAAATCTCCATCAACTGCAAGATGCTATCCTATCAATATGGGCCAACATTTCTAAAGAATGCTTTCAGCACCTTGTTGAATCAATGCCACGTAGAATTAAGGCAGTTCTGAAGGTGAAAGGGGGTCAAACACAGTATTAGTATGGTGTTCCTAATAATCCTTTAGGTGAGTGTATATGTGATGGGCCATATATATATATATATATATATATATATATATATATATATATATATATATATATATATATATACACACATATAGGTACTATAGCTGATTCTACTGGGTATTCTACTGGTATTCTAGTGGGTATTCTACTGGTATTCTACTGGGTATTCTAGTGGGTATTCTACTGGTATTCTAGTGGGTATTCTAGTTGTTATTCTACTCGGTATTCTACTGGTATTCTACTGGGTATTCTAGTGGTTATTCTACTGGGTATTCTAGTGGGTATTCTAGTTGTTATTCTACTCGGTATTCTACTGGTATTCTACTGGGTATTCTACTGGTACTCCTCCGTGAATCGCCACCTTAACGTGGTGGAGGAGTTTGAGTGGCTCAGTGATCCTGGAAGCTATGTTGTCTGGGGCGTTAGCCCCTGGTAGGGTCTCCCAAGGCAAACAGGTCTCGGGGGAGAGCCCAGACTAAGAGCGGTACAAAAAACCCTGATGATTTACGGCCCACGGATTGAAGCAACCTCGCCCCGGACAAGGGAAACCGGGGAACCCTCCCGGAGCCAGACCCGGGAGGGGAGCTCGTCGGCGAGCGTCTGGTGGCCGGCCTTTCGCCCATAGGGCCCGGTCGGGCTCAGCCCGAAGAAACATCATGGACCAGCAACCCTGTGGACTCACCACCCGCAGGGGGAAGCATCGGGGTCGGGTGCTATGCAGACCGGGCAGCGGGCCAGGCAGGAGACCTGGGCGAGCCGATCGCCGGCAGCATAGACTAGCTCTAGGGACGTGGAACGTCACCTCGCTAGCGGGGAAAGAGCCGGAGCTGGTGCGGGAGGTGGAGCGGTATCAGCTAGATATAGTTGGGCTCACCTCCACGCACAGCACGGGCTCTGGAACCAAGCTCCTGGAGAAGGGTTGGACTTTGTCCTTTTCTGGAGTTGCCCAGGGTGAGAGGCGCCCGGCGGGAGTGGGGATACTCACGAGCCCCCGGCTGAGCGCCGCTATGTTGGAGTTTTCCCCGGAGAACGAGAGGGTCGCCTCCCTGCGCCTACGGGTTGCGGGGAGTAAGGCTCTGACTGTTGTTTGTGCTTATGCACCGAACAGCATTTCAGAGTATCCGGCCTTCTTGGTGGGAGGGGTCCTGGAAAGGGCGCCGCCTGCCGACTCCATAGTTCTCCTGGGAGGAACGGCTCTCTATCATTGCTCGCGTGGGCAATGACAGAGAAACCTGGCGGGGCGTGATTGGGAGGAACGGCTTGCCTGATCTGAACCCGAACAGTGTTTTGTTGTTGGACTTCTGTGCTAGCCACGGTTTGTCCATAATGAACACCATGTTCGAGCATAAGGCGGCTCATAAGTGTACTTGGTACCAGAACACCTTAGGCCGGAGATCAATGATCGACTTGGTAATCGTATCATCTGATCTGCGGCCGTATGTGTTGGACACTCGGGTGAAGAGAGGAGCAGAGCTGTCAACTGATCACCACCTGGTGGCGAGTTGGATCAGATGGCGGGGGAGTCGGCTAGAAAGACCTGGCAAGCCCAAACGTGTGGTGAGGGTGAACTGGGAACGTCTGGCAGAGGATCCTGTCCGGGAGGTCTTCAACTCTCACCTCCGGAAGAGCCTCTCACACATCCCGAGGGAGGCTGGGGACATGGAATCCGAGTGGACCATGTTCAAAGCCTCTATTGTGGATGCGGCCGCCAGGAGCTGTGGTCAGAAAGTCATCGGTGCCTGTCGTGGCGGCAACCCGAGAACCCGGTGGTGGACACCGGGGGTGAGGGAAGCCGTCAAGCTGAAGGAGGCCTTTTGGGCCTGGTTGGCCCAGGGGTCTCCTGAAGCAGCTGACGGGTACCGGCAGGCCAGAAGGGCTGCAGCTGTGGTTGTCGCGGATGCTAAAACTCGGGCATGGGAGGAGTTCGGGGAGGCCATGGAGAAGGACTTTCGGTTGGCCTCAAGGAGGTTCTGGCAAACCATTCAGCGGCTCAGGAAGGGAAAGCAGGGCCTACCCCAGGCTGTTCTCAGCGGGGGGGGGGGGGAACTGCTGACCCGGACTGGGGACATCGTCGGGCGGTGGAAAGAGCACTTTGAGGAACTCCTAAACCCGGCCAACATGTTCCCTGGAGAGGGGGCAGCGCCTGAAGTCCTTGGGGTGGTTGCACCCATATCCCTGGCAGAGGTCACTAAGGTAGTCAAAAAGCTCCTTGGTGGCAAGGTGCCGGGGGTGGATGAGATCCGCCCTGAGATGCTGAAGGCGCTGGACATTGTTGGGCTGTCTTGGCTGACACGCCTTTGCAGTGTCCCATGGGGGTCGGGAACAGTGCCCATGGACTGGCAGACCGGGGCGGTGGTTCATCTTCAAGAAGGGGGTCCGGAGAGTGTGCTCGAACTATCGTGGTATCACACTGCTCAGCCTCCCGGGAAAAGCTTATGCCAGGGTGCTGGAAAGGAGGCTCCGACCGCTCAGATTCAAGACGAACAGTGTGGATTCCGTCCCGGCCGTGGAACAGTGGACCAGCTCTTTACCCTCGCAAGACTACTGGAGGGGTCCCAACCAGTCTACATGTGCTTTGTGGAATTGGAGAAGGCTTTCGACCAGGTCCCTCGGGGGGTTTTGTGGGGGGTGCTGCGGGAGTATGGGGTGCCGGACCCGTTGGCACGGGCCATCCGGTCTCTGTACGCCTGCAGTAGGAGCTGTGTTCGTATCCTCGGTAGTAAGTCAGACTCGTTCCCGGTGGGTGTTGGCCTCCGCCAGGGCTGCCCTTTATCACCGGTCCTGTTCGTGACTTTCATGGACAGGATATCTAGGAGCAGCCAGGGGGCGGAGAAGATCCGGTTCGGGAGTCTCGGGATCGCATCTCTGCTGTTCGCAGATGATGAGGTCCTGTTTGCTTCCTCGGACCGTGACCTCCAGCATTCACTGGGGCGTTTTGCAGCCGAGTGTGAAGCGGCAGGGATGAGAGTTAGCACCTCCAAATCTGAGGCCATGGTGCTCTGCCGGAAACCGGTGGATTGCTCCCTCCAGGTGGGGACAAACTGCCTACCCCAAGCTAAGGAGTTCAAGTATCTCGGGGTCTTGTTCAGTGAGGGTAAGGTGGAGCGTGAGATCGATAGGCGGATCGGTGCGGCTGCAGCAGTAAAACAGGCGCTGTACCGGTCCGTCTTGGTGAAGAGGAGCTGAGCCGGAAGGCGAAATGAGCTTCCTCCGTAGGGTGGCCGAGCTCAGCCTTAGAGATAGGGTAAGAAGCTCGGACATCAGGAGGGAGCTTGGAGTCGAGTCGCTGCTCCTTCGTGTTAAAGGAGTCAGCTGAGGTGGTTCAGCATCTAATCAGGATGCCTCCTGGACGCCTCCCATTAGAGGTTTTCCAGGCACTTCCAACTGGTAGGAGGCCCCGGGGAAGACCGAGGACGCGCTGGAGGGATTATATCTCCCGGCTGGCCTTGGAACGCCTCGGGATCCCCCAGGATGAGCTGGAAAGTGTTGCGGGTGAGAGGGAAGCCTGGGTCGGCCTGCTGGACCTGCTGCCACCGCGACCCGACCCCGGATAAGCGGCCAAAAATGGATGGATGGATGGATTCTACTGGTTATTCTACTGGTTATTCTACTGGTATTCTACTGGCACTAAAGCTGCTCCCGTTTCTTTCAGAGCTGCATCATCAAACGTTACTGTGAGAAACGGTTCGTTCCAAAGTATTTGGCCACAATCGGCATCGACTACGGCGTCACCAAGTAAGTTAATGTATTAGTACTGTGTATTAGTACTCATGTATTATTATTCATTTATTAGTATGCTAGTACTCATGTATTAGTACTCATGTTTAGTACTGTGTATTAGTACTCATGTATTAGTATGCTAGTACTCATGTATTAGTACTGTGTGTGATGTCAGAGTTCAGGTTCGAGATCGTGAGATCAAAGTGAACATCTTCGACATGGCCGGCCACCCGTTCTTCTACGAAGTGAGTTATTTCTACTTCCTCTGTTGTACTTGTACATCAGGAGCAGGTTCTAACCCCCCCCGCCCCCCCAGGTGCGTAACGAGTTCTACAAGGACAGCCAGGGCGTGCTGCTGGTGTACGACGTCGGCCTCCGCGAGAGCTTCGAGGCGCTGGACAGCTGGCTCGGGGAGATGAAGCAGGAAATGGGTTCTCAGGCCAACATGGAGAGCATCGTCTTCATCGTGTGCGCCAACAAGGTGAGGAGGCTCCCCACCGATCGGAGGCTCTCTACCGATCGGAGGCTCTCTACCGATCGGAGGCTCTCCACCGATCGGAGGCTCTCCACCGATCGGAGGCACTCTACCGATCGGAGGCACTCTACCGATCGGAGGCTCTCTACAGATCTCTACCGATCGGAGGCTCTCTACCGATCGGAGGCTCCGTGGTCCAGAGGACAGGAAGTAACCCCCTCTTTTTCAGGTGGACCTGACGAAGCGGCGGGCGGTGGACGAGGGGGAGGGGCGTCTGTGGGCGGAGTCTCGGGGCTTCCATTACTTCGAGACGTCGGCTCAGAGCGGAGAGGGCATCAATGAGATGTTCCAGGTACTCGAACGCAGAACCTTCTGTCTTTGCTCTGTGAACGGGTTCCTCTAGACGATGTGTTCCGTCTCTCAGGCGTTCTTCTCCTCCATCACCGACATGTGTGAGAACGGAGGGAAGCGGCCCGTGTCCGAGGTCAGCGTCGGCTTCACCAAGGAGCAGGCCGACACCATCCGGCGCCTCCGCAGCAGCAAGGACTCCTGGGACATGCTGGGGGTGAAGCCGGGAGCCACGAGGTGGGTCCATTCTGTTGTTGTTATTATTATGTAGTTATTATTATTATCTCAGAAGACGCTCAGCACACGAGAGACTGGATTGACGTTCAATTCACGTAGATTTATTGCCATTGAATCATCATCAACAAATCAGGCTGGTTCCGGTATTCTGGACGATAGCACTCGCCATCATCTTTCTAACAAAGCCCTGAACACCCCAGCATATCAGGTATGAGACACGCCCCGTTCCTCCTCATTACGTAGTTCTCGCCTCCCTTTGAGTCAGGACCTGGACGCGCCCCAGGTCACCGTGAACTCTTCACCAGGGGAACCACACAGTGTGTGATATGGCTGCACCCAGTTTCTAGATAGTATTGGCTTCTGTCCACATATGTACCGTGTACTGAGGAACATTAGGAAAGTGTGTGTGCTAACTGTTGCTCGTCCTGCTGTTCTCATTGGATTTTACATTAACTCATGTGGATAAAACATTTCCTTATATGTGTATATATAAGGGCCGTGACAACATGAGTCTCTAAAACATTTCTCCTACAACACCTTAGAGATAGAGTAAGGAGATGAGCTTCCTCTGTAGGACTCTTAGAGATAGAGTAAGGAGATGAGTTTCCTCTGTAGGGCTCAGCCTTAGAGATAGGGTAAGGAGATGAGTTTCCTCTGTAGGGCTCAGCCTTAGAGATAGAGTAAGGAGATGAGTTTCCTCTGTAGGGCTCAGCCTTAGAGATAGGGTAAGGAGATGAGTTTCCTCTGTAGGGCTCAGCCTTAGAGATAGAGTAAGGAGATGAGTTTCCTCTGTAGGGCTCAGCCTTAGAGATAGAGTAAGGAGATGAGTTTCCTCTGTAGGGCTCAGCCTTAGAGATAGGGTAAGGAGATGAGTTTCCTCTGTAGGGCTCAGCCTTAGAGATAGAGTAAGGAGATGAGTTTCCTCTGTAGGGCTCAGCCTTAGAGATAGAGTAAGGAGATGAGTTTCCTCTGTAGGACTCTTAGAGATAGAGTAAGGAGATGAGTTTCCTCTGTAGGGCTCAGCCTTAGAGATAGAGTAAGGAGATGAGTTTCCTCTGTAGGGCTCAGCCTTAGAGATAGAGTAAGGAGATGAGTTTCCTCTGTAGGGCTCAGCCTTAGAGATAGAGTAAGGAGATGAGTTTCCTCTGTAGGGCTCAGCCTTAGAGATAGGGTAAGGAGCTCAGACATCAGGAGGAGCTTGGAGTCGAGTCGCTGCTCCTTCGCGTCTAAAGGAGTCAGCTGAGGTGTTCAGCATCTAATCAGGATGCCTCCTGGATTCCTCCATTAGAGGTTTTAGGGCACGTCCAACTGGTAGGAGACCCAGAGGAAGACCCAGAACACGCTGGAGGATTATATCTTAGCTGACTGGAACGCCTCAGGATCCCAGAATGATCTGAACATGTTGCTGTGAGAGGAGGTCTGGGTCAGTCTGCTGGACCTGCTGCCACCAGACCCGGATAAGAGGATGAAAATGGATGGATGGATATATAATGGATGGATGGATGGATGGATATATAAATCATTCGTCTAGAAATATGAAATGTTGTTGTTTTATTTTCACACTGTGAAAATGTAACACAGTATAAAACATGATGTATGTGTGTATATGTGTGTCTCTGGGGTGGTGACATTGGTTCCTACCTGCTTGTTTCCAGGGAGGAGGTGAACAAGGCGTACAGGAAGTTGGCCGTCCTGCTGCATCCTGACAAGTGCGTCGCCCCCGGCAGCGAAGACGCCTTCAAGGCCGTGGTGAACGCTCGCACTTCACTGCTGAAGAACATCAAATAACTCGCTCTGATTGGACGGGAACGGACCAATCACACGCAGCGTCTGAGCAGTTTGTTTACGGAGGAGCTCTCGTGTGCCATGTTGTTGTTGTTGTTGTTGTTTATTCAGTTCGTCTCTGAAGGCTTTCTGTTGGAGAAACTACGAAATACGAATGTATTAAAATATAAAATATTCAATTAAAATATATATGTTTAGATTCCAAAACATTTCAGTGAATTTAGATTAACACAAACATTTAGATTTAAATCTGAATTCTGAGATCAAATATTAGATTTAGTCAGAAATCTGAGAATTAACAAAAAAGGTCAGAAATCTAAAACTTAATTTAAATTCTAGAACTTGGAAGTTGTTATTGTTGTAACTGAACAAAATTAAAGACATTTAGATTTAAAAAGACCAGATCTAGTTTCCAGGTGTGCGTGTGTCGATGACATCATCAGGTCAAAGGTCAGTGTTGAACTTTTATTTAAAGGGACTTTTATTCTGGAGAAATTCTTTAAATTCCTCAAAACGTCTAATTTTAACGTCCGGTTGCCAAAAAGAAGTTTAAAGTGCGACGTAAACAAAATGCATGTTTGATATTCATAAACTTAAATATTTTATATTTCACACGTGGCCAAACTCACCAACTCTTCATCCCAAACCTCAAACGATGAAGAGGATGATGACGAGGAAGCTAAGTATGTTCCCTCAAACTTCACTTTAATGTCTTTTAAATTCAATAGTTCCTCACATGTTGAGTTTAGAATCAGTTCAAAGGGAACGCGATTGTTTTGGAAGGGTTCTCTTGTTCCTGAAGGGTTCTCTTGTTCCTGAAGGGTTCTCTTGTTCCTGAAGGGTTACATTGTTCCTGAAGGGTTCTCTTGTTCCCGAAGGGTTCTCTTGTTCCCGAAGGGTTCTCTTGTTCCCGAAGGGTTCTCTTGTTCCCGAAGGGTTCTCTTGTTCCCGAAGGGTTCTCTTGTTCCCGAAGGGTTCTCTTGTTCCTGAAGGGTTCTCTTGTTCCTGAAGGGTTCTCTTGTTCCTGAAGGGTTACATTGTTCCTGAAGGGTTCTCTTGTTCCCGAAGGGTTCTCTTGTTCCCGAAGGGTTCTCTTGTTCCCGAAGGGTTCTCTTGTTCCCGAAGGGTTCTCTTGTTTCTGAAGGGTTCTTTTGTTCCTGAAGGGTGCCCTTGTTCCTGAAGGGTGCTCTTGTTCCTGAAGGGTCCCCTTGTTCCTGAAGGGTGCCCTTGTTTCTGAAGGGTGCTCTTGTTCCCGAAGGGTTCTCTTGTTCCCGAAGGGTTCTCTTGTTCCCGAAGGGTTCTCTTGTTTCTGAAGGGTTCTTTTGTTCCTGAAGGGTTCTCTTGTTCCTGAAGGGTTCTCTTGTTCCTGAAGGGTTACATTGTTCCTGAAGGGTTCTCTTGTTCCCGAAGGGTTCTCTTGTTCCCAAAGGGTTCTCTTGTTCCCGAAGGGTTCTCTTGTTTCTGAAGGGTTCTTTTGTTCCTGAAGGGTTCTCTTGTTCCTGAAGGGTTCTCTTGTTCCTGAAGTGATCTCTTGTTCCCGAAGGGTTCTCTTGTTTCTGAAGGGTTCTCTTGTTTCTGAAGGGTTCTCTTGTTTCTGAAGGGTGCTCTTGTTCCCGAAGGGTTCTCTTGTTCCCGAAGGGTGCTCTTGTTCCTGAAGGGTGCCCTTGTTTCTGAAGGGTTCTCTTGTTCCTGAAGGGTTGTCTGGTTCCTGAAGGGTTCTCTTGTTCCTGAAGAGTTACATTGTTCCTGACGGGTTCTCTTGTTTCTGAAGGGTTTTCTGGTTCCTGAAGGGTTCTCTTGTATCTGAAGGGTTTTCTTGTATCTGAAGGGTTCTCTTGTTCCTGAAGGGTTACATTGTTTCTGAAGGGTTCTCTTGTTTCTGAAGGGTTCTCTTGTTCCTGAAGGGTTCTCTTGTTCCTGAAGGGTTCTCTTGTTTCTGAAGGGTTCTCTTGTTCCTGAAGGGTTCTCTTGTTCCTGAAGGGTTCTCTTGTTTCTGAAGGGTTCTCTTGTTTCTGAAGGGTTCTCTTGTTCCTGAAGGGTTCTCTTGTTTCTGAAGGGTTCTCTTGTTTCTGAAGGGTTCTCTTGTTTCTGAAGGGTTCTCTTGTTCCTGAAGGGTTACATTGTTTTTGAAGGGTTCTCTTGTTCCTGGAGGGTTCTCTTGTTCCTGGAGGGTTCTCTTGTTTCTGGAGGGTTCTCTTGTTCCTTAAACCTTTAACTTAAATTGTTCCCTAACTTCGGAAACCGGTGGACTGCTCCCTCCAGGTGGGGACAAACTGCCTACCCCAAGCGAAGGAGTTCAAGTATCTCAGGGTCTTGTTCAGTGAGGGTAAGGTGGAGCGTGAGATCGATAGGCGGATCGGTGCGGCTGCAGCAGTAAAACAGGCGCTGTACCGGTCCGTCTTGGTGAAGAGGAGCTGAGCCGGAAGGCGAAGCTCTCCATTTACTGGTCGTCTACGTCCCAACCCTCACCTATGGTCACGAACTCTGGGTCAAGACCCAAAGAACGAGGTCTCGGATACAAGCGGCCGAAATGAGCTTCCTCTGTAGGGTGGCCGGGCTCAGCCTTAGAGATAGAGTAAGGAGATGAGTTTCCTCTGTAGGACTCAGCCTTAGAGATAGAGTAAGGAGATGAGTTTCCTCTGTAGGGCTCAGCCTTAGAGATAGAGTAAGGAGATGAGTTTCCTCTGTAGGGCTCAGCCTTAGAGATAGAGTAAGGAGATGAGTTTCCTCTGTAGGGCTCAGCCTTAGAGATAGAGTAAGGAGATGAGTTTCCTCTGTAGGGCTCAGCCTTAGAGATAGAGTAAGGAGATGAGTTTCCTCTGTAGGGCTCAGCCTTAGAGATAGAGTAAGGAGATGAGTCTCCTCTGTAGGGCTCAGCCTTAGAGATAGGGTAAGGAGCTCGGACATCAGGAGGGAGCTTGGAGTCGAGTCGCTGCTCCTCCGTGTCTAAAGGAGTCAGCTGAGGTGGTTCAGCATCTAGTCAGGATGCCTCCTGGACGCCTCCCATTAGAGGTTTTCCAGCACGTCCAACTGGTAGGAGGCCCCGGGGAAGACCGAGGACACGCTGGAGGGATTATATGTCCCGGCTGGCCTTGGAACGCCTCGGGATCCCCAGGATGAGCTGGAAAGTGTTGCGGGTGAGAGGGAAGCCTGGGTCGGCCTGCTGGACCTGCTGCCACCGCGACCCGACCCCGGATAAGCGGTCGAAAATGGATGGATGGATGGATGTTCCCTAACTTAAAAAGACCACTTTCCCCATCAGTTTCTTCTTCTTTATTAATATTTACAGATCAGTAAATTATTAATACACCAATAAATACTTAGAACATTCAATTGAAACCAATGAAATAAGAAAAAAAATTGAAGCAGTTTGATTATGAAAAATTGACATAAAAAAATAGTGAAATAATTTGGAAACCAAAACATGAATTGCGTAAAATGTTTAAAAGTAATAAAAACATTTAGTCATAAAGAAAGGGATCGTCTTCACGTTAATGTTTTAATCTGATTCATTATTACAGACTGTCATGTGACGCGTCGGCCAATCACACGACTCCGTTTAGCGCTCAGTGTTGTGTTATAAACACACTTTATTTATTTATTATGGTGTGTGTGTGTGTGTTACAGTCTCTTGTTCTTGTAAACGCACGTTTTACTGGATTGTTTTTTAAATAATAAAAAGATAAAACTTGTTTGTCAAACTCTTTGTGTCTTTCTGTTACCTGGCTGTCTGTTGTCTGTCTGTTACCCGTCTGTCTGTTACCTGTGTGTATGTTACCTGTCTGTCTGTTACCTATATGTCTGTTACCCGTCTGTCTGTTACCTGTCTGTCTGTTACCTATATGTCTGTTACCTGTCTGTCTGTTACCTGTCTGTCTGTTACCTGTCTGTCTGTTGTCTGTCTGTTACCTGTCTGTCTGTTACCTATATGTCTGTTACCCGTCTGTCTGTTACCTATATGTCTGTTACCTATATGTATGTTACCTGTCTGTCTGTTACCTATATGTCTGTTACCTGTCTGTCTGTTACCTATATGTCTGTTGTCTGTCTGTTACCCGTCTGTCTGTTACTTATATGTCTGTTACCTGTCTGTTGTCTGTCTGTTACCTGTGTGTCTGTTACCTGTCTGTCTGTTACCTATATGTCTGTTACCTGTCTGTCTGTTGTCTGTCTGTTACCTATATGTCTGTTACCTGTCTGTCTGTTACCTATATGTCTGTTACCTGTCTGTCTGTTGTCTGTCTGTTACCTGTGTGTCTGTTACCTGTCTGTTGTCTGTCTGTTACCTGTGTGTCTGTTACCTGTCTGTCTGTTACCTATATGTCTGTTACCTGTCTGTATGTTGTCTGTCTGTTACCTATATGTCTGTTACCTGTCTGTCTGTTACCTATATGTCTGTTACCTGTCTGTCTGTTGTCTGTCTGTTACCTGTGTGTCTGTTACCTGTCTGTCTGTTACCTGTATGTCTGTTACCTGTATGTCTGTTACCTGTCTGTCTGTTGTCTGTCTGTTACCTATATGTCTGTTACCTGTCTGTCTGTTACCTATATGTCTGTTACCTGTCTGTTGTCTGTCTGTTACCTGTGTGTCTGTTACCTGTCTGTCTGTTACCTATATGTCTGTTACCTGTCTGTCTGTTGTCTGTCTGTTACCTATATGTCTGTTACCTGTCTGTCTGTTACCTATATGTCTGTTACCTGTCTGTCTGTTGTCTGTCTGTTACCTGTGTGTCTGTTACCTGTCTGTTGTCTGTCTGTTACCTGTGTGTCTGTTACCTGTCTGTCTGTTACCTATATGTCTGTTACCTGTCTGTATGTTGTCTGTCTGTTACCTATATGTCTGTTACCCGTCTGTCTGTTACCTATATGTCTGTTACCTGTCTGTCTGTTACCTATATGTCTGTCTGTTGTCTGTCTGTTACCTGTGTGTCTGTTACCTGTCTGTCTGTTACCTGTATGTCTGTTACCTGTCTGTCTGTTGTCTGTCTGTTACCTATATGTCTGTTACCCGTCTGTCTGTTACCTATATGTCTGTTGTCTGTCTGTTGTCTGTCTGTTACCTGTGTGTCTGTTACCTGTCTGTCTGTTACCTGTCTGTCTGTTGTCTGTCTGTTACCTATATGTCTGTTACCTGTCTATCTGTTACCTATATGTCTGTTACCTGTCTGTCTGTTACCTATATGTCTGTTGTCTGTCTGTTACCCGTCTGTCTGTTACCCGTCTGTCTGTTACCTATATGTCTGTTACCTGTCTGTCTGTTGTCTGTCTGTTACCTATATGTCTGTTACCTGTCTGTCTGTTACCTATATGTCTGTTACCTGTCTGTCTGTTGTCTGTCTGTTACCTGTGTGTCTGTTACCTGTGTGTCTGTTGTCTGTCTGTTACCTGTGTGTCTGTTACCTATATGTCTGTTACCTGTCTGTCTGTTGTCTGTCTGTTACCTGTGTGTGGTGTCTGTCTGTTACCTGTGTGTCTGTTACCTGTGTGTCTGTTACCTATATGTCTGTTACCTATATGTCTGTTACCTATATGTCTGTTACCTGTCTGTCTGTTGTCTGTGTGTCTGTTACCTGTCTGTCTGTTACCTATATGTCTGTTACCTGTCTGTCTGTTACCTGTCTCTGTTGTCTGTGTGTCTGTTACCTATATGTCTGTTACCTGTGTGTCTGTTACCTGTGTGTCTGTTACCTATATGTCTGTTACCTGTCTGTTACCTGTCTGTCTGTTACCTGTGTGTCTGTTGTCTGTGTGTATGTTACCTATATGTCTGTTACCTGTCTGTCTGTTACCTATATGTCTGTTACCTGTCTGTCTGTTACCTATATGTCTGTTGTCTGTCTGTTACCCGTCTGTCTGTTACCCGTCTGTCTGTTACCTATATGTCTGTTACCTGTCTGTCTGTTGTCTGTCTGTTACCTATATGTCTGTTACCTGTCTGTCTGTTACCTATATGTCTGTTACCTGTCTGTCTGTTGTCTGTCTGTTACCTATATGTCTGTTACCTGTCTGTCTGTTGTCTGTCTGTTACCTGTGTGTCTGTTGTCTGTCTGTTACCTGTGTGTCTGTTACCTATATGTCTGTTACCTGTCTGTCTGTTGTCTGTCTGTTACCTGTGTGTGGTGTCTGTCTGTTACCTGTGTGTCTGTTACGTGTGTCTGTTACCTATATGTCTGTTACCTATATGTCTGTTACCTGTCTGTCTGTTACCTGTCTGTCTGTTGTCTGTGTGTCTGTTACCTGTCTGTCTGTTACCTATATGTCTGTTACCTGTCTGTCTGTTACCTGTGTGTCTGTTACCTATATGTCTGTTACCTGTCTGTTACCTGTCTCTGTTGTCTGTGTGTCTGTTACCTATATGTCTGTTACCTGTGTGTCTGTTACCTGTGTGTCTGTTACCTATATGTCTGTTACCTGTCTGTTACCTGTCTGTCTGTTACCTGTGTGTCTGTTGTCTGTGTGTATGTTACCTATATGTCTGTTACCTGTCTGTCTGTTACCTATATGTCTGTTACCTGTCTGTCTGTTACCTATATGTCTGTTGTCTGTCTGTTACCCGTCTGTCTGTTACCCGTCTGTCTGTTACCTATATGTCTGTTACCTGTCTGTCTGTTGTCTGTCTGTTACCTATATGTCTGTTACCTGTCTGTCTGTTACCTATATGTATGTTACCTGTCTGTCTGTTGTCTGTCTGTTACCTATATGTCTGTTACCTGTCTGTCTGTTGTCTGTCTGTTACCTGTGTGTCTGTTGTCTGTCTGTTACCTGTGTGTCTGTTACCTATATGTCTGTTACCTGTCTGTCTGTTGTCTGTCTGTTACCTGTGTGTGGTGTCTGTCTGTTACCTGTGTGTCTGTTACCTGTGTGTCTGTTACCTATATGTCTGTTACCTATATGTCTGTTACCTGTCTGTCTGTTGTCTGTGTGTCTGTTGTCTGTGTGTCTGTTACCTGTCTGTCTGTTACCTATATGTCTGTTACCTGTCTGTCTGTTACCTGTGTGTCTGTTACCTATATGTCTGTTACCTGTCTGTTACCTGTCTCTGTTGTCTGTGTGTCTGTTACCTATATGTCTGTTACCTGTGTGTCTGTTACCTGTGTGTCTGTTACCTATATGTCTGTTACCTGTCTGTTACCTGTCTGTCTGTTACCTGTCTCTGTTGTCTGTGTGTCTGTTACCTATATGTCTGTTACCTGTCTGTCTGTTACCTGTGTGTCTGTTACCTATATGTCTGTTACCTGTCTGTTACCTGTCTCTGTTACCTGTGTGTCTGTTACCTATATGTCTGTTACCTGTCTGTTACCTGTGTGTCTGTTGTCTGTCTGTCTGTTACCTATATGTCTGTTACCTGTCTGTCTGTTACCTGTCTGTCTGTTACCTATATATCTGTTACCTGTCTGTCTGTTACCTGTCTGTCTGTTGTCTGTGTGTCTGTTACCTGTCTGTCTGTTGTCTATGTGTCTGTTACCTGTCTGTCTGTTGTCTGTGTGTCTGTTACCTGTCTGTCTGTTGTCTATGTGTCTGTTACCTATATGTCTGTTACCTGTCTGTCTGTTACCTGTCTGTCTGTTACCTATATGTCTGTTACCTGTCTGTCTGTTACCTGTCTGTCTGTTACCTATATGTCTGTTACCTGTCTGTCTGTTACCTGTCTGTCTGTTACCTATATATCTGTTACCTGTCTGTCTGTTACCTGTCTGTCTGTTACCTATATATCTGTTACCTGTCTGTCTGTTGTCTGTGTGTCTGTTACCTGTCTGTCTGTTACCTATATGTCTGTTACCTGTCTGTTGTCTGTGTGTCTGTTACCTGTCTGTCTGTTACCTGTCTGTTACCTGTCTGTCTGTTACCTGCCTGTCTGTTACCTATATGTCTGTTACCTGTCTGTTGTCTGTGTGTCTGTTACCTGTCTGTCTGTTACCTGTCTGTTGTCTGTGTGTCTGTTACCTGTCTGTCTGTTACCTATATGTCTGTTACCTATATGTCTGTTACCTGTCTGTTGTCTGTCTGTCTGTTACCTATCTGTCTGTTGTCTGTGTGTCTGTTACCTGTCTGTCTGTTACCTATATGTCTGTTACCTGTCTGTCTGTTACCTGTCTGTCTGTTACCTGTCTGTCTGTTACCTGTCTGTTGTCTGTGTGTCTGTTACCTGTCTGTCTGTTACCTATATGTCTGTTACCTGTCTGTTGTCTGTGTGTCTGTTACCTATATGTCTGTTACCTATATGTCTGTTACCTGTCTGTCTGTTACCTGTCTGTCTGTTACCTGTCTGTTGTCTGTGTGTCTGTTACCTGTCTGTCTGTTACCTATATGTCTGTTACCTGTCTGTTGTCTGTGTGTCTGTTACCTGTCTGTTGTCTGTGTAGAATACTTGTCTCCTTCATATTTGTTGATATAAAATCTGACGATAAAGTTTCTGTTGAAT